>JAQFZM010001690.1:0-16850 GCA_034695785.1 Galumna obvia | reverse complement strand
AAAAAAACAGGAGTGGTAGGCTTTGCTCACATTGTCAATCCCTCACATATCAAATTACAAAGTACTTAAAACAAGGAAACCCAAACTTGCATAGGAATCTTTTTAAAATGCTGGATTATATATTAAGCTGAACTAAATCAAATTGTTATTATATTATATTGATAGAAGCTCGTAAATGTAGTGATTATAGGCTTTGCCTCAAACCTTGTTTCTTCTTTTTTCCTCCCTTTCTCTAGGGAAAGAGTAGTATAATGGAGTTAACTGTAAAGCTGGCAAGGTTAATTGCCAGCTATAAGGTTAACTCCCTAGAAGTTAATTAAATTAAGAGATAGAGAGAGAGCAGAATAAACTAAATCTTTATTTTTAAAACAAGTTTTCCTTCAACAAAATTTCTCTTAAAAAATAATTCTTAAAAACTTTGTTTAAAAACTAGTTTTTGTTTTATATTTAAATAAAACTTTTCCTTCAAATTTGGTATAAAGAAGAAATTTTCTTTTGAAAAACATCAGGTCCAGCGGATCTGATCAAACACCTCAACTGAAGAGAACTGAAGAAAACTGAAGACACCTGAAGACACCTGAAGACACCTGAAGACACCTGAAGACAACTGAAGACAACTCAAAATTAAATAAAAAATTAGAAGACTTGAACTCTAGTTTCAGCTTTAAGACAACTTTAATCAATTGTTTCGATGTATCGATTAGGGCTCTCATTGTCTTAATCCTCATAACCATTGATTGAATCATTTGCATCAACTAATCCACTTGTGTCTCATATATCTTCCGCTCCAAATCCAAATTGAACTGATGGCTGATCTCTGCAACGTTAGAACCGTTCAGTTCTTCTTCTAATTGTACGCTATTCTCATCTATTTTGGTCTCTAATCATAAAGAGTAAAAAGTTAGAAAAAGTTTTCCAAAAAGAGGTCTCATGAGATCAAACCATTGCTTTTCTTCTCAACTTTAATATCATTATCTTCAGTGATGTCTTTGTTGTTATAGTTTATGGCCACTATTTTCCTCATCAGTAGTATTGATAGAAGAGGTACTTTTCTGGAACTCTTTAGCCTTTTCTTTGGCGATCTTGAGCATAGCCGCCCTCCAGATTGACGGCAGCCGTTCGACACTGACATCAATGCACTTAATTAACTGTATTTTATCGCATTTGTCCTTAAGTTTAGCCAAAACCTCTTCAGTAGTGGCCATCTGTTTAGTGGCGGCCGTCTTGTCGTCATCGCTCTGACACTGACATAACGATCGGAGCTCTTTGAGTGAGTTATGACACGTCTCTAACTCTTGTTTTATATTACCTTTAATTAAGTGAAGAGTAAACAAAAAGAGATAATTAATGGTTAGATCTGTAAATGTTGTCCAAACAAAAAGTGTTGAGAAGAATGGGTGACAGACTTACCAAGAATACGTTTATGGTGTCCAATGTGGTCGTATTCATCCATCAATTTGTCCAAAACTTCATACATTTCGTGAATCATTTTATCCAGATTATTAATTATTCAGAAGAAAGGAACGCGATCAAAAGGATAAAAATAGGATTGTGAAATCAGGTTTGTGTATTAATCAGTCTTATAGTTCTTAAATTTTTATTAAATTTTATTTCAAATATGTTTTTTTCATCAGAAGAATGTCACGTAAAAATTATAATTTTTTTATATAAAATTTAATATTTTAAAAACACTCTTTTCATATGACACCATTCAAACTATTCATCAAAGTGTCGTTACAGTCCCATTCATAAGCAATATTAATAGCATTGAATAGAGTTTTAATATTAATTATCGTCGCTCCAACACTGATCCGCCCGCCGTTCGCCAAATTCTCTCTCGTGTCCCTTCATCTTGTGCACCCAGATTTTATAAAATAACTTTTAATTGACTGAGCATTGACGGAAGATTCCTATACGTTGGCTTCCCCCGAAGTTATTTTCGAGTGTTTAATGCACAAAAATTTTTACCATAAAATGAATATGAAATTCCTTTATCACCAAGCATTTAATATGAATTAATAACATTCAGCAATTCAATTAATGTACATTTTTGGTCTCTATCAATAATATTTTGGTTCAATACAGATATTTGCAAAAGAAATTCAAGTTGAGATTTCGTGCAAAATTTAGCAGATGGATTATCGAGAGCATTGATGTACCTCTTTGATCGAAAAGACAGTGTGTATGCTCTTGGCAATTTAGAAGAAAGAGAAACGTAGAGTACAAATTAATTGTGTTCAAGGGGATATCACTTTGACTGTTATTTCGAATATTTGAAACTTTAATCAGATTATTGAAGTCGATGCCACTACTTAGAGTTGTCATCTGTATCTGATCAGATGCCGAGAAAATTTATTACTCGTTATTTTTTGGCATTTTTTTTATTAAAGGATAGCTTTTAATAGAAAACAAAAATAAGAAATTGATCCTCATTGTAAAATTGCACTGGGGTGTAGTGGAAATTATTTCTTTGATGCATTATTTGCTCACAAAAGACGTACTACGCGCTGTTATTTAAAGGAAATAATGAGAAAAATACTCATCATCCCGTTAGAGTAAACTCTTATACCATAGAGATTGGGACAAAACTTGCTTTACTTGCTTTTAATATTAACACTGATAAAATGGGTCGTTGAGTTTGTAATGTGGCTAGGTGGACTTTTAAAGTGAATGGGATAACCAGTAGAGAGGGTGGGTGGGCCTTTAAAATGGGAAGGTGAGCCTGTAGAATGGGTGTATGAGCCCGTGGAATGGTGGGTATGCCTGTAAGGTGGGAGGGTGTTTGTAGAATGTGTAATTCGTCCTGTTGAGTATACATGTGGGCCTGTAAAGTAATAAAATTAGCCTGTTAAGTGGGAGGATAGATCTGTAAAGTGGGTGGAAAGGCCTGTAGAATGGTTAAGTGAGCCTGTAAAGTGGGCAGGCAAGCCTTTTGTTTGAGTGTTTGGCCTGTAGAGTAGGTGATTAGGTCTGTAGAATGGGTACTTAAGGTGAAAATATTCTATGGGCTGCATTCCGCAAGGGGGATGCGTGGGTCGGTGGGTTGGTGGATTCAAATCAACTACATATACTACATTTTACTTCGTAAATGTAGTGAAAAAATATATAATCAAAGATTGATAATCATTAAAGATTTACTCTCATTTAATTCTACTTTTCATATTAACAATGATTTCATTAATGAATTAATTATTCATTTCACCAAACATCTTATTTAACCAAACAAATTAAACGTATTTCAGTAATATATTTTTGCAAATGCTGGTCAATTATCTTACTATTATATCCTTTGCAAATATTACAAAATTTTTTTGTTCATATAATTTTTATCATTTAGTATAGTCTTCGACAAATTAAACGAATTTATAAATAATGTTTATAATTTTTCTCTTAATTTCAAATTTATATTAAATTACTCAAATTCATGGATCTGAAACCCTTGTAAGCTTCATTAATATTTCCATATATAAGTGAAATTGTGTTCCGTTAGGACCACCACTTTTTCTCTCTTTAAGAAAAGGTGATGGAGTGGTCAGCTACAACATGCAAGTCATTCTAAACTTTTGTTTAAATATTTTGATCGTTTGCCCTAATTTTTCTTCTAATAAGCACTGAAAACTAATATAATTTTTTAAAAATAATAAATTTTAATAATGACCCTTCTTTAAAATATACAATATAAATTCATTATATTGTTTATTTATATAATTTATATAAATATATTATTTATAAATTTGAATATTTTAAAACTTTTACAGTATCATATATATAATTTTAAATTTAACGAATGACCGTAAATGTAGTGGTCATTTGTTTAACTCCAAATATAATTTCTATATTAGTATCATGTGAAAAATTTTAACAAGTATATTAATTTGAACTGTTAATTAAAACCTTATACTAAGTTCATTTCAATATAAAATGATTTTAAAATGAAATAAACGTAGGTCTAATGAAACAATATATTATAATATGTTTTAAATAATATTTTTAATACTCAAATTATTCTACATCTGTTAAGAGGAATAAATTTAAAATTATAATAATCCGTTTAAAAATCATCGAGATCTATGCAACATTACAAAATTTAATCTAAGACTATATACATTAGTTTTACATTACTAAAAATTTTATTAAATTTTCATTTCAAATATGTTTTATCCTATCAGAAGAATGTCACGCAAAAATATTTAATATTTTGAATAAAATAAAATATTTTTAAAACATAATATAAAAATATTTGTCTATCCCTCGAAATTTTTTCTACTTAGTTAAAATAATGAATTTATTAAAAAGTTAAAAAATTTTACACTTTTATCATAAAATTATATTATGATTAAAAAGTTTGATTTAAATAAATAAAAAAAATTAAGTTATTTCCATAAATCGGTGTTAGGAAATATTTTGACATTCAGTAAGGAATATCTCACTCTGCGTTTTAGAAAATAGATAGCGGTAAAAACATATTTATATTTGGTTGATGTGAACGCGGTGTTGCGATACGTTAGAGATGTTCTCGATGAAACAATTTAGTGGAGAAATGATCTTGATTGCTTTATGCGGACCAATGTATCAAGGGCTCAGTATTTCGAATTAAGACAAGTTAATCGGTTGTCTGAATTTTACTAGATCATCTATTTCGAGTATTATTTATTTGTGTGTTCAGTCATTTTTGGCTTTTTATTGAATTAAAGATATTGGTCATTTGTTTAACTTCTTTGTAATCTAAGTCAATTTTTCCGGTTGTACCGATAGCATTCCCAAACATTAAGAAATTCGATATAAACCCAGTAATATTATGTATCTTATTATTATAATCGTTAATATCTTCCGGCAAAAGCAGTCTATCTGCGATTTGGTAATTCAATTGACATATGTCTGAGTCTGTTAACAATGTTATGATTACCTTTTTCTGTCGTTCCACTTGATTACGGTTGGTAAGCAGAGGTATAAATGATCTGAGCATTTTTGGAACGGAGATATCTCTATATGGTCCGAGAGCGAAATGCTTTCCCGTTATCTGAGACAATGATTTTTGGAGTTCCGACAGTATTAAAAATGTTCTAAAGGAATGTCTGAATAGTCAGAACTTTCGAATCAGCGGTTGGTTTGGCAAAAACATAACCAAAATGGTCGATTAAGAATTGGATATGTTTTGCTTTCGACTTCACTTTGTTTCATAATAAATGTAATGAGACCTAACATTTTGAATGTTTTGTCAGAAGTGAGAAGCATTTGATGCTTTTCATAAGGCGAGTGTGTCGCAGTGTTAATCATTTGATACGAATGAAAACTTTTAATCACGAGTTGTATATCTCTTCATATATTTCCAATAAAACTGTTTTTGGCAGTTTCAGTGTCTTATTGATTCTTGGATGACCGAAAACTACTTGAAGATTTTAAAGAAAGGTTCCTATTACCGAGTCATCGACTAAAAGTTTGCTACTATCTCGTATCTAAACTGTTCGAAAGTTTGGTTTCTGGAATAACTCATTTGAAGTTTGGGGTGAATGGGTTCATTGTTTGTGCACAGGTGAAATAATTTTCTTGTGAATTGTCTATTGAAGTGGATCAAACAGAAGCTCGTGATAAGGCGCAGACATGGCTAAATTTTGAGCCTGGTCTTTATATGATACTGAAATCATATTCTGAGAATTTATTCGACAAAAGGAATAGTCTTTTATTGTGATCTTTAAATTTCATCAACCATTCAAGAGATTTGTGATCTGTGATAAGTGTAAAACGAGTGCATTCGAGATGTCTGAAATACTGTATTGAGTCTTTAACTGCAATGTTATAATTCTGTTGTAAATTTTTTTCAGCAGAATACAACTTTCTTGATTAAAAACCTATTGGTTCTAAGTCTTGCTCAAGAATTCCTGCAACTATGACTGTGAATGCATCAGCGGTCAGAACACATTCTTTGTTTGGTTGGTAGATATTCCGAGAGGTGTTTTCTGCGATTTTTGTTTTGATATTTTGGAAGGCTTTCTACTCAGTTTCTTCCCATTTAAATTAAGTTCCACTTTATATAAGTCGAGTGATCGGAGCGGAAAAAAAGAATTCAGGGTTATATTGTTTTTGATAGTTAGTTAATCCCACGAATCATTGAAATTTTTTCATTTGTGGGTCGAAGATATTCAGTTATAACCTTGATTATATTTTCAGGAGAGACCATCGATTATGATATTGCAAAAGAACTCAATTGTGTTAACGGAAAACACACATTTTTCTTCCCGGATCTTAGCGTTATGTTGAGCTAATCTTTTAAAGATTTCCAAAATGATCGCGTCATGTTCTTATTGTCTCGCAAGAGAAAATATATCATATAGGTAATTGAGAGCGCCATGAAAGTTTAAATAATTGAGAATGTGACGAAATTAATTTAATTTCAGTTTATGACCAAAAATAAATTTTATTATAAATTAAAAATTAAGTTAAATTAAGGTCAGATATCGACGAGAGTTGGTACTATTTGAGGACGTATTGGACGACAATTGTTTGAGTTGAGGACCGATTCCAATGAAATGTTTTTTTTGTTGAGAACCGATAAGATGACAGACTTGTGGTCAGACTTGATTTGTGGTCAGACATTAGTTACGGACAGAGGTGATTGAATGATAGGTGCCGACTGTGCCAATATTTGACTGGTTTAACTCCAGGTTAAATATTTTGCCAATGATTAATTGAAAAAACAATTTATTTCAAACAAAAACTATTTAAATATAAATGTTTACAACAAGTGTTGAACACTATTTAAAAAAGTATAGCAACAATTATATGGTATGAAGTCTAATTCAGAACTGAAGCTATACGTTGAATTTAGCTGAAAAGGAAAACATTATAAGAGCCGAATGAATATAAGTTTAGGCGCTAAACGTATGCCGTAAGTGTGAGGTAGTATTAGTAAATGTTTTGACATTCAGTAAGGAATGTCTCAAAATAGTTTAAATTTTGATTAATTATATAAAATGTACAATTTGTTGCTTCAAATTCGACTTACCATGAGTCCGATATTCATATTTACTCACTTTGCAATTTGTATTGAAAAAATAGCAGCCATTATTAAAACATTATTGCCTGTTATAGTAACAGTTATATTAAACTTTCAGTTGTGTAAAAGTAAAATATTTTAAATATCTATAACTTAATAATCATGAGAAAGCAGGGTGCTGTGTTTGACATCTGATATATCCAAATTTGGCAAATTATTTCAAGGATTATTTGACTAACATCCCTTTAAGTTGTTTGTCACAGAGACTTTTAATGAACCTGACAAAGATTTCCCAACAGAACGAAACTTGTTGTCATGTATACAAGGCGAAGACAACAATGTTGAGGCGGCCAATTCTGGTGTAAAAATTGATCCCTGAAACAGTTAAGTTGGGCAATCTGACAGTCAGCCACGGTTACAAATAAGAGCAGTGGAAGTCAAAATGAAACTCGAATTTCTTTATTGAAAAGGAAAGAACTAGAATTGGCATAAGTAACTTTAAATTAGTTAGATTTATAAAGGTTTGTTCACTACCAACGGCATGGGCAACATATATATAAGCTTGATAATTTGTCGGATACAATTTTAGTTTAACTTTTAATTAATAAAATATTTGGAACTTGATTAACCTTACGTAAACTTACCGTATAAATTCAATCGTTAATCATTCGTAGCTTCTACCGTAAGAATTTTTTCTGCTTCACTTGCAGAAATCCTATATTATTTTTTCTTTTTTTGCAGAAAAGATGTTCCCATAAAGCACTACCAAATATTTTTAAATTTTCAACATATTTTTTTATTATTAATTGATTTCAGTTTGAAATATTTATCATTTATTCAAATTTCTTAATTTTCTACTTAAATATATTTAAAATTTTATTTAGAAAAAATTTAATATTTATGTTGATAGTTTTTTAAACTAAAGTATCTACAAAATATTCTATTGAACCTTGTGATATATTTAATTTATAAGTTAGTTATTTGAGAAGTAAATTAGATTTTAAAATCTGTTACATTAAATTTTATCAAAAGTATAAAAATAAGTAAAATATTCATTAAAAGAACCAAATAACAATGTAAGGAAAATATTTACCATTTAAAATAAATTTTCCTTTTTTTAACTTTTATAATTTTCATATATTACTTATTTGTGTCTCATTTATTTGTCTCTTTCTCTATCTATCATTCTCACTCTGTCTGTTTGTATTTTTGTCCCTCTCTGTCTTTGTCTCTAATATTCTATAATTTTCTGTCTATCCATAAATATTTCTCTGTCTCTCTCCCTGTTCCTCACTCTTTTTTTCTCTACAATACACTCTTTCTTTTGTCTTTTTCAATCTTCCTTTCTCTCATTGTATCACTCACTCATTCTATTTTTATCGTAACAGAATAAGAAATTTCTTATTTCTAAAATAACTTATATTAATATTATAAAATTTATAAATAGATTTATTCTAAATTTTTGCATTACATTTTTAATTTTGCTCAACTTTCTAAACAATTAAAAATCTTTTATTGTTTTAATATCTAATTGAATGCAATTTTAATATTTTTTTAAGATTTAACTTAAAGATGAAGAAACTTTTAATTTCTTTAATTTTTTTAATTACTATTTTGATAATTAACTACATTGCAATTTGTGATGGAGGAGATGATTATAGAATAATATATGATCAAAACGGTTATAACGAAAAACAGGAAGCTTATTTGAAACAAGTAATCGTGGACTGGGAAAATGAGTAAATTAATTTTAAAAGCTATTTTAGTATAATAATTAATTTTTTCAGTATGAAAAAATCACCTCAGCTTGATAAAATTATTGAATGTCTTAATAGACCTTATGGTAATTATAAGCCATTAAATATACCAAAAAATGCTAAACCAACTAAAATCACAGAAATATTTAGAGAGTCGTAAGTTTTATAATCTCATTCTATTTTAATATTTTTTAAATGTATATTTAAACTTATTTAGAATGAACAAACAAGCGAAAACAACTAAGAGTAAACGAGATTATTTGTTTAGATATTCTTATTTTATTCAGTGTGGAATGCTAAATGCAATAATCAAGAATAAAAAGTTACCGTGAACTTAAATAAGTATAAATGTAATTGAAATTTGTTTTCATTTATGTAATCTAATTTGAAAATAATAAAAACTTTATGAACATTTGTTTGCAAAATTTTCTTATAATATTGAAATCATCGCAAACTTTTAACTTTAAATAGAATAACAAATTGTATATACCGTATTACCTCGCCTTAAACGGCATGTCAGTTTAAAAGGATTTGACCATTTTCATAAAACATTGATTTTTTCAACAACATCATGCGGGTATAGGTTAGGAAAAAAATTTTTGTCAAAAAATCTTTTATTTTTAATTTAATAGCCTATCTAAGAACAATAAATCTTAGAAATAAGAAACAAATTCTAAAATTTACACTTGTAGTTTTTAAACTTTAAATTCAATTTTAACATAGAGATTTAAAATTGTGTTTAATTTCTGAAATTTTTAGTTATTGGCTTTGTTTCTAAACAATTTCAATATAATTTATTGTTTCATTTGAAATAGTCTTCAATATTAAATTATTTAAAAAAAACATTTATTTCAGACTGAAATTTACAAAATTTTGGAGAACACTGACCCATTGTAGGGGTCGCTGGGATCGTAAAAATTATCTGAACGTTTCATATGTCTCTAATGGGTCTACAGGAGCTACAAACCCAATATCAAAGAGCAAGTAACATAGGAAGTGTATTTTCCACACTGGGGTCACTTGGAGAACACTGACCCATTGATTAATTTTACAGGCCCGTAATTTTATAAGCCACCCATTTGCCATCCCTGTTTTTGATTTATTAAATAAAATAAAATCTATTATTCTTTATAGTTATTATAATATGATGGTAAATATAATAAAGTTGTAGATATGATAAAAACCAATTAGATTTTGATGTAAACGTAAAGTATTTTCATTAATTCATGAAATGGAAATAATTAATTCTTAGTTTATAATATAAACTTTATATAGGTAAGAAAAATTATCTTTGCTTTTATTCTCATTAAATTCTAATTTATTTAACTTTATCATATTTCATCCATAAAGGTAAACATTGTAGTTACTAAATATTTTTAAGACAATCTTTATTTCCATCCTTTGTTTGACATAAAATTATTTCTTTTCAACTGAGAATTGAAATCAATAAATCTTTTTCAAATAAATGAAAAACTTGTAATTTGTCAGATTTCCTCCTAATGAACTAAATTATCAAGCATTGATGTTATTTAATTATATATTTATCCTTAAATGCAGAATAACATATATAAGCCTAGGGTAGAGATAATTTCTTATTTGTAAAGCGCAGTATTTATCTTAGACTATTAATCCTGTTCTTTTTATTCTTGGTACTATACTATTGTTAAATAAATATATTTAATTCTAATAAAGCTTAAATAAATATTTTATTGATTTAAGTTTCGGTTAATAACATTTAGCCTTTTTCAGGAGTGGCACAAATAGTTGTCACTCAGTTTTTGGTTCCATACGATGAGTCCAGGAATGGGATAGGAATATGATATCTAGTATAAGCATTTTGTAGAGTTTGAGCCCAAACACATTTAAAAGTTATAAAGTGTTCAATTACAGCAATTGTTTATTTATTTGAAATACATAAATTTCTAGCAAGGGTATTGCTTGCAACAGAAACTGTCGGGTATACCATAAGTAAAGTGGTTTATTTGTGTTTTAAAAGTTAAACTTGTTCAATTTATTAAATATTATTACACACAATTACCAAGTTCTTAATATTTTATTAATTATTTTAATATTTTTTGAAATAATTTTGAGTTTATTCACATTTTACTATAAAAAACAAAATATTTGTATCTTAGAAAAGCATAATAAAAATCATCAATTTATAAGTTTCTTTAAGTAAGTCTAATTTTCTATACAAATTTTATTATTTATGTAATTCATTTGAGGTTTAAAGCACTCATTTCTCAATAATAAATTGTTTAGCAATGAATACACTAAATAATAAGCATAAGTTATTAACATGACTTAAACTTAATGAATTAACAAAATTCAATTAAATTATTGTTTTATTTAGAATTTATTTAAATTCATTTAACGAAAGTTTCAAAACATTGTTATTAATAACATGTAATTACTGATAGATATTAATATCAGTTGAAAGAATTCCCACGAATTTATAAGAAACCAATCGTTTACATAAATTCCGATTTTGGGTCCGAACGACAGCCGTTCCATAAATAATAAGAGTTTTAATTTAGTTTTCAAATTAAATCTATTCATAAATTTATATTTATAAATATTCTTGCTAAAATATGGAAAAAGCCATTTATATGGAGAGTGAGCTGTTTTTACCAAAGAAATAACAATACCTGCAAATAAACAGATAATACCCCAGAAAAATATAGTAGATATTAAAGAAAAATAATCTGTTATCAAAGTTGCATTTTTATGATATGAACCATATAAACATGTCAAACTAAAAGGTACTAAAAGTATAAAAATTATACAAATCTTTATTAACTTTGAAGAAAATTTAAACTATACATAAATGCAAATTATTCAAAAAATTGATATTCAAATAAACACAGTTTTCTTATTTCTTAACCGAATTTAATGATCTTGGCATCATTTTAAAGGTATTGAAAAGCTCTATTGAAAGCTTTATACAGAACTAAAATTGATCAAGTAAATCTTTAGTAATTTCAAAAAATGTAGTTTTAAAACTTTTTGAACCCCCTAATATTAATATTAAAAAACCTAACCTTATATTTAACAATGGGGGGAGTCAATAAATGTGCTTGCAAAATTTTGTTACATTTCATTAAATAGTTTAAGAAATATAGCCTGTTAAGTTGTCCTAGTTAGATTTGAACACTACTTTATATTTAAAAGAAATTATTTTGAAATGCAAGTACAAAATAAAATTAATAGAAATGAGAATAACTTTATTGGAGATACTCGAGCTCTTTGGCAAACTCTGGATCATACATTAGATCCTCAATAACTTGTCTTAAATAATCAGCGATTTCTAAACCCTAAAAACAATAATTAATTTTTGATTTAAAAGAATAAAATGAATTACGAGATCCTCATCTTCTTCTCCATTCACTTCATTCCCTTTTTCTATGTCTTCAGAGAAGGGAATCGCCAGAATCGCCACACATTAGAAAAGCGCGCAAAAACTAAAATACGTCTTAAATTCATTTCAGCGAATAACTTGTATTCTAATCTATTATTACCTTGTACATACTATTTTATAATTTATATATAAATGTTATTTAATAATAAAAGGAATAATATAACAATTATTAAAGAATTCCTTCATATAATTGACTCAAATCAGATTTTATAGATTTTATAGTCAAAAGATTTATTAAACAAAAAAAATAAAATATTGATAACTAATTAGTTAGTATAACATCCGGATTGGTTCCATTATGAATGTCACCCATGTTATGAAAGATAATATCTGAAACATATTATGTTCTAGTTAAAATATTCAACTGCTGTCCCATTAGATAAATACACGTTTTATCAGAATTAGTGAAATAAAAATATAGGAATGGGACCAAACTTATGCCATATTTGTCAATGACCTTGCTCAATAGATCCTCTCCTCGTTGACAATTACTAAAACATTCACAATCAATGACTGATAATTCAATTTTAGTTAATTTATTTGTTTTGATGAGAGCTTTAATTTTCGATCCATTATAGATAATGGCGTCGGTTTGTATTTCATACAAATTGGGAAACATTTCAACAAATATTTCAATACATTTAAAATAATTTTCACATATTTTTCAGGAATTTTCAATGAATTGTATCAATTAAAAATTGTCCTCTGGAACTGTTGTGACACAATTTGAGTCTGAGTTTGTCTTCGAGTGACAAATACTGGAGAATCACTTCAGACAAGTCGTCACAAATCCTCTCCTCATAAGTCACGTCTTTTTATATTACAGTAGAAGTTCCCAGTTGTAAATGCCCCTATTGTGAAAAGCTCCTTGGTGTTAACAATTAATGATAGTTTGGTTGACTCGCTATACTATTAATGTTAAAATCCTTCCGAGTAGTGAACTTTTTATGCATCTGCTCATTCACAGCTGGGAACTTCTACTGTATTTGAAAACATTTCTATTAAAATCATTGAATAAATGATTGATATTTAAAATTGAGTGAAAACTAGCATTGAGTCAAACAAAATGTATATAAGAAACACACGAATAAAATCATAATTAAAACATCTTTACTTAATTTCAGTGGTTTTATTAAGTGATGGCCACAGGGGCGAAAAGTCATTTAGTCCCTAGGAGAGAAGAGAATTATCCAGAAAAAAATATACCCCTCCTAGTCACGAAAAATTTGTAGTTCAAAAATGCAATAAAAAGAATACCCCTCTCTTTACTGGGATAAAAATATTTGATATACCCCTCTGTGATTTGAGTCCGTGGCCATCCTTGAGTAAAATATTTTAATTAAATTCGATAATATAAAACTAAATAAAATTAAATCATCTTCTAATTTTCAAAAGTATGTCTCACTTCTAAGGAATAAAATAATATTTTTTTAAAAATTATTTGTTTTCAGGAAAAGCGGTTATTTGTTGACTAAAACTGAGGTTAAACTCAGGTAATCGGTGAAGTCGTTATCAGATTTATGTCTCATATCATAGAAGTTATTAGAAAGAAGTGATACTCAAATATGTATGCAATCATCAGACAAATATCTCTATTAAAGGTTTTATTCATTTGATTTTGAGTTAAACTTAAACTAATTTTTTGTTATATTTTTCTTAAAATAAGAACTTCATTCAGTTATAATGTTATATAAAACAATCAAAAGTCTCTTTAAAGTTTGAACCTTACTTTAAATCTTTACTCATCTCAGACTCAACTATTTACTTAACTCAAACCCTAAATTGAAATATCGATAAGAGACTACTATTGAGTGAATACATACAACACTTCACTCAAAGTTTTACTCATTTGAGAGTCAATTCATTGAAACACAAAATATTGTCATTTAATTCTAAAATCTCTTTAGAAGACAATTAAAAGTATCAATGGCTGAGACACGAGAATATAACGTTTACCTTGCTCGATTGGCAAACCTTTATGATGGTATGTCTATTTAACACATAACTCCTAAACACTTCCCAATTATTTATTTGTTAAGAAATGGTGAGCGCTATGAAAAAAGTGGTCACAATTGATGCCGACTTAACTGTTGTGGAGCGAAACCTATTGTCATTTGCGTACGAGAAAAGGATGGCTGTCTGTCAGACATATTTGACAATTTCGGAAATAATTCGATCCATCGAACAAAAGGAAGAGCTCAACGGTTCTGAAACTATTATTGAGTTAATCAAAACCCATAGAAAAAAAGTCGAAAATGAGTTGATAGCCATTTGTCTCGACACTCTTGAAATTTGCAAAACCATCTTGGACAAACATCTGAACTCAAAAAGAGAGACAGCACCGCCACCCAAACCCGATCCGGAAATGAGCACAACCGATATCTCATAAATAAACTTAATATGTTTTTTGCCACTGATCTGATGATTAGATCCATTTTATTATTACTAAATTGTGTTGAACTGATCGCACAGTGATTTCCAAACAATTGTTCACAGTTTTCATATTTTTCATGTTTTTATTTCTAATAAATTTTATTCTATTATTAAACAAAATTTTATATTATTTTTTCATTATTTTTCAATTAATAGTATAAATCAGGGATGGCCAATAGGGGGGGGGGGTATTTCAAAATACCCACCTGGAGCAGCAAAATTGGCAAAATACCCCCTGGGAAAAATCAGCGGTAGGCTCCCCTCCCTAAAAAAATCGGAGCCAACGATTTTGTAAAATTTTCCGAAAAATTGCCCAAATTTTAAAGAAAACTAGTAATTTAGACATTAATTTGAGTTAAAATTCGCTTAGACGTCATTTTCTCATCAAAATTGTTGATATTTTATAACGATTTTTACCCAAAAAAACCAATTTTAAATGAAAAATAAACAAATTATTGCTTTTTGAGTGAAATATCAAGTAAATTTGACAATTAAAGTACTAAATAACCTTTGCCTGAAATAGCATTAAAAAGCTAAATAGCGCAAAAATAGACGATTTTGAGGTATTTGAAAAATACCTTACCCTAATACTCCCCTGGGATTTTTCCCAAAATACCCCCCTACCACCCCCCCTGGAGTCGAGTTCTTTGGCCATCCCTGGTATAAATGTTTTCTTAAATTATTTAAAAACTAAATACTATTTATTTGAAAAACTAATCCAATTCTTAATTTAGTTGTCTTTCGGTCGTAATTCTGTTTATCTCTTATTTTAATTAATTGTTTACTTCGCGATACTTTTATCGTCGGGTTCTCTCCTCAACAATAACATAACAAAAAGGAATTTCTACGATTTATAACTATCAATAGGAATTGGGTGCCCTTTTTCTAATTCTCTTAAATATCATTACCTAGTTCATTTAAAAGTAAACCTATTAAAAATTATTTGTATTGAAAATGATTCACTCTTACTAAACTTTGTTTCATGGTCAAATTTCTATTATATTGAAAAATTACTGACCGATGACTATCAATAATGTCTGAAAAAGTAAATAAAATATTCATTCATTCATTATATAGTTTTTATAGGAATGGAATTTTAATTTATAGTTGAAATCTTTACTTGTTCATGTGTTTGAGCGCGCATTTTAAATGTTCCTATCCCTAATCATAATATGAATAAATTCATAAAAATATAAATTTATAACTAATTATCATTTCAACGATGAATATTATTTTCGATATTTAAATAAAAGTTAAACTTTAAAAGAAAAATCCTTTAACTTGATCAATTGTAATATCTTCAATGGTTTTCCTCAGAAACACTTTCTCCTTGATGTCGGGCCAGACTTGTTGTGGGTTATGCGCGACTTTTAATAGATGTTCATATATACCACTCTCTTGGAATACATTAATACTTTTAATTAAAATAAATTTATTAAAAAATTTATATAATTACATAATTTAATATAATAAACAAACAATAATAAAGTCAATAATATTCATACTTTAGATCAGCGATCATTTTTTAGTCACAGGGGATGAAAAATTTCATTATACTTACTTAATATTCTGACCAATTATATGCATTTACCAAGGTTTATTTTCAAATATAATATTACTCCTTTTATTAATACTTTTACCCCTCTTTTCGAAATTTTTTTGTCTACATTTAATTATCAAAAGAAGAGTAAATTTTGTATCAAAACTTTCCTCATTCATCAAAATAATTATATAAAACAATAAGTTTTATTTGCTTGCTTATGTCATATAACATAAGCATGAATTTGGCTAAAAAAAGTAACTAAAAAACATCGCTGCGATGGATTAAATGCGTTGGTCAGCGAAATATCCATTTAGTTTAATTGATTATAAGTAAAAGGTTTGGCTGAAATTGTTCTTCATTTTGTAAAATATGAAAATCAATGTTTTCTTGAAATTTTGACGAAATGAGTTAATAGAGAAATAGCTTAATTAATATAGGAATACCTTAACTAATTGCAATCAATATATAATACAATTTCATACACAATTGTGAGTATATTTTGTGAAACAAAAGTCATAGAATACTTGTCAGACAACGAAATAAAAAGATTCTTATTTAGAAGAGAATTATTTGAAAATATTAAATACATTTATATTGTAATTGAATTGAATTTAAATATAAGTTTATATGTTTTATTAATGTTTAATACAAATAAAATGAAATTCAAATCTATAAAATTATAATAATAGTATAGTTAATAAGTTT
>JAQFZM010001689.1:0-16854 GCA_034695785.1 Galumna obvia | reverse complement strand
TGGAAATTATTACTCTAATACATTTTAAGAAGAGGCATTATTGGAAATAAACAATAAATCCGTTTTTTATCTAAAATATCTGAAATTATTTTTTAAATATTAAATAATTTATAATATTTATTTTCTATAAAAATTTATCTTTTATTAGATTTACATTTATTGTTTGGATTTCAAAAATATTGGCTTGCAAATATTATGAAAGTTGAACAAGTTTCTTTTTGAAGTAAAACGCAAAAAATATTGCCCCAAATTTTTGAACAATTTAGTCCAGTGTTGCCGGAGTAGGGCATAGGGGTTAAAATATTTTATTATAATTATTGTATGAATTGATCATGTTCAATCATTAATCATATGAATAGCTTTAATGTATTTCCACATGCCAAATAGATTACGCACTAAATGTCCTACAATTTTGCACTACTCCGCCATGGCTGATTTAGTCAATAAAAGTAAAGGGAAACAAAAAATAATTGCATTTTATTAAACTTTCTGAGAATACAAACAAATTGGAAGAAAAGTTATTGAATGTAATGCAGGAAAGACATTTCCTTCCGATGCCAAACAAAAGAATAAAATTCATACAAGAAGTCACTCAAACGTATAGTCATATTTTGAAAACTTAATTATCAATTGAAAAACCAATTGTTCCGGAAAGAGCCGATCACTATGGCTGCTAATTAGCGCAGTATAAAACATGGCTCAACACAAATGCCAATAACAACGCATTTCTAATTAGAATTTTCAACATTTAATCACTGGCTTTGAATCACAATTATTGATTAATCGCTAAATTTAACCAATACCTAAGAGGGATATCAAATTATATTTAGGGAAATCAAATCCATTGCTGACGAACAATGACGAACAGAGCTAAGTCCAAGACATGTTATCGCAAAGCATCTGCCAATATTGTATTCTTCAAATTAGAATTCAAGAGATTTTTAATTTATTTAAAACTTTAATCAAACTCATTTATTTTCAAAAATATGTTTTATTTATTGTTTGGTAATTGATTATTATTAACTATCCACAACTGAAAACAACTGGGATGTTTGTATATTAATATCTAAATATTAATATTTCCAAATAGTGGTCACTAACTTTGCTGTTACACCTAACATCTAATATTAAAATATGATTCAGGGTTCTCTATTTGGAAATATTAATAATTAGATATTAATGTACAAACGTCCCAGTTGTTTTCAGTTGCGGATAGTTAATTATAATTTAAGTTATTTATGAAATCTACTTTTATTAATTTCATCTTTTTTTTGTATTTTAACTCATAATTCCTATTAAAATGTATTTTTTAGTAAAAAAATTTTTCTCAAAAACAAGTGAATACCGAATATATTATTTTGAAATTAAAAAATAAGAGTTTTTTCATTAAATCATTTGATAAACTACTCATTATATGATATCTGTTTCACACAATTATAATAATTAACTCAATTATTGAAGAGACCTAACGATGAGAAATAAGTTTTAGTGTCCAAAAAAAGATAAGAGAAAAGTATAGCTCCAGAAATACACTTTTAGAGACCAGTGATGCTCAACGGAAAAGGTAGACAACTATACTTAAAGTTGAGAATAAAATTACAGGTTAATTCCTGTAACATCAGCATGAAAATCAATTTGCTCTAGCTATAAAATGTTTTTATTTTAACTTTGGAGCTCAGTTTCAATTGAATTTTTTAGCAAGTAGCTCTTAAAAATATTAAACAAAATAAAAATAATTATTAATAGTTAAAAATAAACTAAACAAGCCAAGTTTTTAATTTTATAATAGACTGTAAAATAATCTAGAATAAAAAGTTATAGATAACTCTATTTGAAAAATATAACTAATGGTAGGAATAGATACGACTCATTTATTTTAGCTTGCTAACTTTTTATCAAAAACAATACTAAAATATTCAAAAAATCCAAACAATTATTGTTACGTAAAAAATGTTTACAAATGTTCTGCTCATCACTGAACGGAAAAATTACATAACAGTTATGAAAGGCTATGAAATAAATAAAAACTTGTGCTGATAATAATGCAAATCATTAATCAAAGCAACAAAAAAATAAGGAAAACATAATATATTTCCAATAAAACCTTAAACCAAATTTGTGTCACAAATATATTCGGACCAAAAAAGAAATAAAAAGCAGACGATTAGACAAATTCCTTATTATAACTCATATTTCATATAATAATTAATTTGTAACTAAAATTAAATTAAATTAAATCACATATAAAATACTATTAATTGAGATAAATGTGTTAATTCATTAACGAGATATCACTGAAAAAACTTATTACCGATAATTAAATAACGTTGTTATCAATTGTTATCATTTCTGATCCTGAAATTAATTGCTCGAAGAAAAGCCTCAAAGCAATGGTTGTGTAAATCAACTGGAAATCATGGAAAGAGAGGGGTGAGAGAGAGAGAGCGCTATTCAAAAGTAAATGAAATTAGTTTTGAATTCAGTCTATTATATAATCTTATGGTTTAATTATTCAATGAATAATTAAGTGATAAATAAAAGGGAAAAAAATAAATTCTTCAGAAAATATTTTTTGTGCCTTAAATTTATACATACTTTCAGTTCAATAGACAGCAAAACACTTGTATTGATGTCATACTGGGCTTTAATTTTAAAAAGATTTATCGATGCGTTTTTCAAGAACTCCTATCTGACACTCACTCCTATCCTCGAGAGAGAACGCATAGCTAAAGCCGGTGCCGATTAATCTGCCCTACAATAACAAATGCCATTTAGATAAGTGTTTGTGTGCTGAGCGCCTGTATTTCTTCATCTCCTCATTCAGTGCTCAATACATTATTATTTGACTTGTGCTGACTCGTCCTCACACCAAAACAGCGCTCATTGACAGCACAGGCCTTTTTCGGGCTCTCCCATCAGTCAAAGTACTAAAATTGAAGAAAAAAAATTAACTATAATTTTCTTAAAACAAAACATTTTTTTCTCTTCATTTCGAGTGAACTAAAACTTCATTAAATTTTTTTTAATTCAATTGTTTTCTCTGAAAAACTTTACAAACAATTACTGTATAGAAAACCTGCAAAATCTGCTTTTTTTAACTAAAGAAAAGGTGAATCCACTCTTCACTCCTCTGGTGTGATATAAAATCATTCCCCAGACATCCAACTGTGAAATGATTATCAAATTTGTTGTAAATGTATGTAATTGTCATCGAATTTATTCATTAAAATGTGTTTTAATTCATAAAATAAATAATTTATTAATTAATTAATATTTGTTTCTTAAATACAATTCAACTAATAATTAAAACAACAATTTTTCTTCTCTTCAGATATTAGTCTTTATATCAATAGTTCGGTCAACGGGTGCCGACTATGGCGTCGATGATATCATCAAATATCGGCTCAACTCAGACGTCAAGAGTTTTCCAGTCAAAAGTCCCGACGATTTGTTTGGCTTTGAAGTACCGGCAAATGTAGACCACATGAGCCTCAAAATCACTGACAACAAAGTGAATAATAATAACCAAGATAATAATCAAGCTAATAACAATATTAATGACTACGAGGAATATTTAGATCAGAATAATGTTATGCGCGAACCATACCCTCCAAAGAAAGTCCAGAAAAATAGGTTAAAGACTTACCGTAAGCCAATGGCAGCCAAACCCATGAAAATGATTTTCTCGCAATACCTGAGCCCTCAGGAATTGGAATCTGAGGAAAGTTATCCTTTAAATCCCAGCGAAACCTTTGATGACCAATATTTGGCTCAACTTATGCCACACATTATGTCTACCGCCGAACAAATGGCTCTCAAACAACACGAAGAAGAGGTACAACAATACAGACACTCAGTCATACCGGCGGCACAACTCTTGGAATATCTGAGAACATCTCAATTCTATGCCATCTCTGATGACTCCGATCCTTATGGTATCAAACGGTCGGACAAACGGTTTAAATAAGTTTTTTGTCTAATTTTTTATTTTTGTTTTTAAGCCTAAAAAGTATTGAAATGTATATAAAAAAAAAGTTTTCAATTATTAAGTCATCAGAATATTAACCGAATTTTTTTAAGAGAAAATTAAATACTCTTTGAATTAAAATTCAAATTTTTATTCACATTTTTTTCTAATCAACAAAAAAAATCTCGTTTTCAATATTAATGACTCCGATTAGTCTGGAATTTACACGATTGTGCAAGAGCATATTTTATCATATCTAATATATTCATGATGAGACATTGCTTCAAGTTCTAAATTAATTACCAAGATTATCAATTATAAAGTTTTGTAACCTTTTTATTTAAAAAATGAGATAGTTGCTTTATATTTACAAGATTAATTACGGAATTAATTTTCATGAATTTTATATAACATGACTTTTAGATCCTTGATAAAATAAGAGACAATTTAACAAGAGGTCAATAATTAATCAAGATAATTTTATAGTTTATTAAAGAATAAATAGGTATTAATAATAGATAATAATAGTTAACCAAAAATATATTCAAAAATTAATCAAACATTTGTAAAATGATGTCAATAGAAATAATACCTAAATATTAATAAACACTAAATTCTCATATATTTTACGCAAATATTTAGAGAAACAATAAAATGACATTGATAATAATGATGAATATCAAGCATAAATTGAATAATAAACAAATAAATTATTCATTTTCATCCAAGATTACTATCATTAATATTATTGAATATATTTATTGTTTAATATTTAAACAGAAAATACTGTTTAAAATCTTAACAAACATTTGTTTTGAATTTAAAAAGAGTTAAAACCTCTTCTCATAAATGAAGAAACAAAGAGTTCATTGAATAACTAAATATAAGACAATTGCAAATAAAAGGCAAACACTTTGTTTATAAGAGAAAGAGAGAGAATATACTCTTTTTAAAAATTCCATTGAAATGTAGATTAAACGTGAGATCATCCAAATATTGAACAATAAAGAAGTTATAGAAATGTACTTGAGCTCAAGGCATTTCTACACATAACTTATAATTAATTGATTCATTGAAAATAATTGATGCGTAGATAATTGATAATGGGTCAAATAGAAACACAGGCTTGCTAATACTATATTAAAATATTACTAGAACAAATAATTTGAAATCCTTGGTTTATATGATAGATTAAATGACAAATAAATGGTTAGTCTGTAGTATATTTAAACTTATCTTTAGTTTAAACGGTTTTTTCTCAATTTCCTAATAAATAAATCATTTCTTAGAAACCATTTACTCAATCGCTTATCAAAACATTGCTTTTCAATGAAACTCATTTTCAGATGTAATGACAGTTTTAGCGGAAGTTTACAATAGTCTCTCTCTCTCCCTCTCTCCCTCCCCTCTCTCCCTCTCTCTCCTCGAGGATAGACTCTTAATCTGAACAATTTCTAAGAAGTTATGCCTCTCTCTCTCTCTCTCTCTCTCTCTCTCTCTCTCTCTCTCTCTCTCTCTCTCTCTCTCTCTTTCTCTCTTGAAATGAAGAAAAATTTAAAATTAAAAACAGATATTAAGAGAAAAATATGACAAAAATATTGATTCATAAAAAATGAGCCCTAAATCCGGTTTTAAACCTAAAGAGAATCTGAATTAGACTTTAAATGATTATTTGTTACACAATTTGTTAGACGTTTTTGTGTTTTTCCTTATTTTATAATTGACTCAACACTTGTATTTAAGAGATTGTAAGTGAATTTAAGTTCTGGTTTTTTATTTCTTCTTTTTATGGATTTTTTTTTGGTTTCAATACTTATATATCTTTCTTATACTTTATGTCTTTATTTGTTTATAAACAATGTTTTAAACCCATTATCTTATATTTCAATGAAATTTCTATTTAAAAAAATGTAAAAATTATTTTTCCTTTAAAACAATTCTTTAAAATATCATAAATGGAAGTATTATTTGTCAAAAAACAAACCAAAAAACTAATGACTTGATCTCAAAGATAAGGTCTGCCGATAGTCTACTAATCATTACTTTTATTTAATGATAAGAGAATCAGATATTAAAATATTTTAAATTTGATAATAACTTTATATTTTGAATCGTGAAAAGTATATTACTCAAACTAATATCAATAAGAAAACTTAAATTATCTTGTTTATATAACCATATACGTCAAAGTTATCCATTTCATATTACATTAATTATATTCCTTATGCAGTAAAATACCAAGTTTATTTCAATTATCAATCTAATGAAAAATAATTTCTAATCATAAAGAATATTTCTATTACCTTGCAAAAAAGTTACTGGGTTATTGAGAAGGTAAAAAATACGGCACTATATTACATTTTTATTGAATATATTTAATAAAAATATATAAAAACAATTGTTTTGAAGTAAATTATTTCAAATAATGCTCTCAATTATTAATAAAAGAAAAAAACAATTTTTAAATTAATTTTAAATTTGAGTTTTTATTTATTTATGTATACATAGAATAGTGAACCGCACCTGTCATTAGAGAACAGTATATGATTAGTGACTCGATTAGCTCACGACTTATCTATCAAATAATATCAGAGTATCTGTTAATTGATTCTAAACAATAAATGAGCGCCAAATTGTTTTCTTATTTTTCACCAACAATAATAAATTAACTTATCAAGTTCATTAGTTCATTGGATCAATTGTTATGTCGGCCACTTGAACTGACCCAGCACTCCAATACTGGTCCCTTTTCGGACAAAGAGGTAATGATTGAGATATCGATCGTTTTGGACAAAACACTAAACAACTGTTGAAAGCATTAAATATTCAGTAATTAATTCAATAATTTTATTTATGTTTAATATTTTCCTCGTTTATTCTAAATTGAATTTTAAATGAACAATGCAAAATCAAGTATCATGCAAAGTTAAAGAAAAAACCCTTAGAGAGTTCCTGTAAAGTATCAGAAAAACAAGAATTAGCATGATTATTTTTTTAATTACAAGTATATTGAAATCGATTTTTGATTTTATCTTGGATATTTTATAGATATTATATTTTAATTTCTTTTAATATTTTTGAAGTTTTCACTTGAATTACATAAGTTTTCTTATTTTCTGCAAGATTATTGTTAAGATATTCCAATTATTAATCTAAATTAATCAAGATAAATTTATATTTATATGGAACAAAATTTTAAACACTTAGAAAAAATTTTGTAAATATATAGTAAGAAAAATATACAAGGGACATTTAATTAAAAATTATGTTTCAATTAATTAAAACAAACTGTGCAAGATCAATCATGAGCTCAAACCGGGTCAAAATACTTTTTATTCAATACATTATTAATAAATAAAATATTAATAAATTGGTGACAATTTTTATTAATAGAATTATTTTTTAATTGCTCCTGGTTAATTTGTCAACTTATTTGAACACAAAATAATCTAATCTAATACTAGTTAGATTAACTAGTTCATTTTATGAATCACGTAAATCAGGAAAAGTTAAGAATTATTACTAAAATATAAAATTAATTCAAATTTTCAAATAAGTATTACAATAACTGTAATAAAGATTTAAAATATCAACTAAAGGCTCATTTAAAAAGATTAATCAGGGTAATAATAATTAAGATTTTGAAAAAAAATCTTAATATTATTAGTGCTCTTGGCAAATTGATCTTTAATTAGTTTAGGTAAATGTTAAAGTCGTTTTGAAAAGAATCGATAAATTCAATCAAAATTTTAATTATGCTAATCATTAAAGCATCTAGTTCAATTGAAATTATTACCATAAATGACAAACTGAGCCACATTTAAGCCTTTCTAGTTCCATAAATTACCTAGATGACAATATTGATCAAATAAGTTGATAATTATATGGATTATATGAATATTTTATTGATTTTATAAAAGTGAATTCCATTGAAATAGTAATCAATAAAAATATTGAAATCCTTATAAATGCCTTTAGTTCTGGTTTTCCCACATTTCAAGCATTCATTTGAATTTAATTTTGTCAATAATTTTGATTAATTGGTTGACATAATCAAAGAGTTTATTTCCTATTGAAATAATCTCACCAAGCATCTACAAAAATGCTCTTCAGTCTCAAGGTGTTTCGTGTAATTTGCCCCCTTGGTCATTAATTGTCAACTGAAAACTAAATGAATATAAAAATTATATTTAAATGAATTTTTATTGAAATATAAAAAATTAGGATCTGATTTTGTTTATCAAGGTAATTTAGCACTCTTCTAATAAAAGGATCAATTAAATTTGTTTTTACTTATTCTAAACTTAGTTTAATAAATTATTTTAATTTTTAAATGAATATTAAGTAAAGTAAACTTATTTTAAATTAAAAATCTTTTTTATATTATTATTATAATAAAATTACAGTTTAAAGAAATTTCCATATTTTGCACTTAATTTTTAAAGCTTTAATAACTTCGTAAAATTATTTTTTAAACTGAGAAAACAAAAAAAACAATTCTTTGAATTATAATGAATTACAATTAAGTTAATTAAACAAATTATTTAAAATGCTTTTAACTTTTAAAAGAGTATTAATATAAACCGCATTCACTGAAACTCATAATATTTATTTGAAAAACAAAAACTTATTTTCTTTTAATTAAATAATTTTTAAAATCAAAGGAAAATTAAAAACAAAAGAAGAAAAAAGACTAAAGAAAAAGTTCATAGTTTATTCAACAAATGTGCAAAGTTGCCCTCAATTAATGAATACTAATTATTAATCATATTATCTTGATCATATATAATGATCAAGATAACTTTCACAACAAAATTATATTAAATGAAAAAATAACTTATAAAATCGATAAATAGAAAATTAAAAAATTATCCTAGAACATTAAAATAACCAAGTTTACTCAATACTCTTAATTAAATAGTAATAAACGGGATATTATTTCAAATAATATCTTGTTAATACCAGGATAAATCATCGAAAAAGACAATAAACATTTATTTGAATATATCAATGATTAATGAGTTTAAGTAAAAACAATTATATAATGTTTGGGTGAAAAATATGATAACATTTTTTGTTTATCTCTTATTATACGAAGAGTTTAATTAAATTCAAATTCAAAGCACACAAAACACAATCGTTTAAATATTTTAAAGTATTTTTCTCTCAAATATTTAACACAATTTTGAGATATAAATAAAAGAGAGAAAAATCTTCTTAAATATGAAAAACTATTTAATATTGTCTATTAATTATTATGGAATTTTGTTTTACCTATAGGATAAGCAAGGTATATTCAAAAGAGGTATTTTTTTAAATTACCATGATCATATTTAGAATTAAATATTTTATTGTTTTCAATTTTATTTCAAGTTTTAATTGTATTATTAAGTTATTAATTAAAATTATTATTCATTAGAATAGATTAATTGTTCAAGATAATTATAAATAACAAGACAATTATGCAAAATACCTTGCTTTTATCAAGATAGTTTAATACTGTTCCGAATTCTCATGATTTACCAATAATTAACTCTAATTGTTTGTTATTAAAAATGATTGTCTGTATAATATTTATCCCTGGGCTAATATTTGTATGGTATTCTCAAAGAATAATGATCTAGCACGAACAAAATACAAGGAACAAAGAAGTTGATGGATATCTCTATATTCTTGGACATCTTAAAAAGAAACACATTTTTGATTAAATGGATGTCTATTTAAACTATTTTTAATTAATTAAGAAAAACAACTGAAGAAAGAAAAATGATTCGGAACACAATCAGCCCCGAAGATAAACAAGATATAAGTGAAACACCATTATAAACCGGAACAAATAAATTAATATGACTTTTACTAAACTCTTATACTAAATAACATTTTGATTAACATTTGAATTATATGTCAAACACTTAATGAATAACAAATGCTTTGAAATATTATTTTTTTATTTCATTTCAATTCCATATTTTTATCAAAAGTTCAGATTCTGAACACTATTTGATAGAAATTCTTTGTTTTACTCTCAAATTACTCTATATTTCAAGTCTTGTATTATTACATAACTTATCTTTTCGTCGAATAGAGTTTTAAAGTTTTGTTTTATAATGAAATTATTTATTATGACTTCAAATGTGATATAAATTTATTTCAATATAAAACATATCATAACTTAAGTCATAATAAATTCTATTATTAATGTCTTTTCACTGTTTGTGTCAAAAAAATTAAGTTTTATTTATCTCTTTTTAAGTAAAATATGAGCCTTAAGAACAGAACTCTATAAACAGAGATCTGGGAGGAGTACTCATTTATTATTTAAATGACCATGATATTTTTAGTTTAGTATAATTAATCACATAATGAGTTCTTAAATGAATTTTAAAACTTTTAATAAAAAATTTAATTAAAGGAAAAAAGTGGTTCGACTGTTGAAAAGTGTTTTCACCAGACTTTTAATGGAAATATTCAAGATTGATCTAGTTCAAGTTTAAGGAAATTGTTGGGAAATAAAGGGTTTAAAATTCATTGTTTATAATCCATGTAATTTAATAACATATTATTAATAATTATTGTATCTAGCATAATTATTTGTAATACAAATTTTATTATTATTATTAAACCTATTTTTATTTAATTAAAATTTTAAGCATGCACAAATGAATGTTTCCGGTGAATCATTAGGAAATAGTAATAAAGAGGAAATACAATTCAAAATTAGAATCCCTAAGGAATAGCCAAGGTGAAACAAGAACAACACCATATTTTAGCATGGTAAAGTATGGCAGACAGTTCGAAAAAACTATTAACCCATGGTTAAACTCTAATTGATGTTAACCAAGATAAGTTAAGTGTTTCTAATTGCATTGGAAAAAGAGTCTAACTAATTATACAAAACGCCCTTGGCAATCCCTCCCATTGATAAAAGTGTGAATAAATGTTTAAAAATTCATCGATTAGTTACTAAAGAATTTCCATAAGAAAAAGGAGATTCGGATAACTGTTCTAAACTGTATTTTTCCGGTCAAACCATTGATTGCTTTCCCTTTTCATAGCTTTTGGCGATAAAATTGATTTTCACACAAAAAAAGTATACAGTCTTTAGTGAAAACGACTTTACTATTGGTCTAAAAAAAATTCAGTTCAAACTGTATCTGAATATTGCAATCAAAAGAGAAAACAGTTCTAACAGTTCTGATGATCTCAAGTGATATAAAAGTTGATCGACAGTTCATTAGAATATAAAATTTGGGAAAAATATATATTCATATTATAAGAGGAGAGAAGTAATTTTCTCCCCCGAAAAATGAGTCATTAAAACCTACATTAATATCAAGTTTTTTCTCTTTATTCTCTTTAGTCAAGAGTTTTACTGTTTTGTTGTTAAGTGTATTAACAGAGGCTTTAGTTATAAAGCACTGGATATTCACGAAATACTTAATAACTGCTCTTTAATAGACCGATATTTAAGTGGAGGGCAAAAGACTTTTTCAAATCATTTCGTGGATTAATTTATTCCAACAACTCTTAGAAAAAGTGTTTTAGTTTATCAAATGTGAAGTAAAAAAAATATTACTTTTTATTATTCAAAGTTTTCATTAAATTTTCATAAGATTTTTATTGAATTCATTCCGTCTTTTTGTGTGCAAAAGAGTTAACGCATCAAAAGATCAAAAATTTTTATTTTAATATTCATTTTCTATTTTATTTGTGTTTAAATCTATTCAATAAATCTTTTATTCAATTGATTCCTGGTTTAAATTTTCAATTATCCAAGATGATTAAGGTCTGTATAATATCTGTATATTATTAAACTTTTATTTCAATTTTTATGAATAAATTCTTAATATATTTTCTTTATATATATTTTTGTTTTATTAGAAGTAAAATATATTAACAAAAAAATTCACATAAATTTTATTATAGTTTTCCACTTTTAGCTCATCTTTTAATAATTCAAATCACTTTTACCCCAATATTTCGTTTCATATAATTAATGATAAAATAATAAATTATTTTTTAATCTTTTTTAATATATTTTATATTCAATATTTGTGTAAAATAACCTTATAATAACTGATATGATCAAGGCCAATTAACCCCTTCTATTATCAAATTGCTTTAGAATTAATTATAAATTCATTGAATATTTTTTTTAAAAAATGATTTATATTTATTCCACGATAAAAGAAAAGTTCATTACTTACTTAATTGACTTGTAATAGGTTCTTGGCTATTTTTAAACATTTTATTATAAAATGTTGTAATAAATAGAAAAATATATAACTATAAAATATTAAAATAAAAACTTTAACCTAGCTAATTTAGAAACAATAATATTATTAGTTCATAACTATTAAAACTAAAATATTTTTAATTGAACAAGAAACATATTACCATGGTTAAACATAATATTCATAATAGATATTTTCATTTCCTAATTTATTAACGATTTTTTTTACAGTTTTTAGCGCTGATAACAATCATTGGTTTATGTAATGCCGAAGACTATTATCGATTAGATATAGATCACGACTTAGAAAAAGATTATAATAAAAGAACTTCTGATCTTAAGAGCGAGAGTTCCGGTTATGATCAACAAAATAAGGAAGACGTCAACAGAAAGGGCTATTCCATGCCTTCCATCCGTTACTCGAAGGATGACACCGATAGATATGATGACAGTTTGAGTTATTCCGCTCCCTATGGATATGAAAAGCCGATGTATAGACAGAGTTATGGCAGTGACAGCTATGGTAAGAGTGACAGCTATGGTAAAAGTGACAGCTATGGTAAGAGTGACAGCTATGGTAAAAGTGATGGCTATGGTAAGAGTGAAGGCTATGGAAAAAGTTCGTATGGAAGTCCGAGTCAACTAAGATATGATGACCATAAGAGTTATGACAATTACAAAAGTAATGACAACCATAAGGGTTACGAACAAAAGAGTTATGTAGAGAAGGCCTACTCTTCGCCCGTATCTGCGATGAGACACGTTGAGATCAAACCGATCCAAAGCTCTGGTGATTACGGACATCAAGACCACACCATTGATGTTAAAGATGATACTCCCATTGTGATTCACTTCAGAACTCACGCCAATAACATTAAAGTTGAACAGACAAGAGTGCCAGGTAATTTATTTTTCTTAATTATACTAAATATATTTGTGCAAATATATTACTAAGATAGAGTAAAAATATTTTGCCAAGATTAATTGATTATCCCGTTAATTAAGAGCAGTTCAAAAGAGAGCAAGATTACTTCATTTAACTAAATATTATTGCGATGAAACTTTGCAATAAATTGTTCTAGTTCAATTATATACAAATTAATTTAAATATGAGAGCAAATTGTTTTATGGGAAGCAATTAAACTTGCTCAATTAGTCATATGAACAAGCAATTAGAACATGTGAATTAGATCACTTTCACATTAAAATATGTTACATTGCGTACAGAAAAGAAAAAGGAGGTGGAACACACCCGATCTGAGGATGAGCCACACCGTGTTGTCCACGAAGTCTACAAACCAGTGATCCAAGAGATCCGCGAAATAATCCAACCCTTCCGTAAAGTCGTACAACAGGTCCAACCCGTTGTCGAAGAGGTACAGACTGTTGTACACAAGTCTGACGGCTCCAGACGGGGCTCCAGAGGTGGAGACGACGGCTCAGACTATGGCCGCAGAGAAGAGTACAGCGGAGGCGATGGCTATGGAAAGAGTGATGGCTATGGAAAGAGTGACAGCTATGGTAAGAGTGATAGCTATGGAAAGAGATCTGGCAGTGGATCTGGAAATGGAAAGAAATACCAAACAATAAAAGACTACTTACCTCAGGGCTCAGTGCTATCGGCTAAAGGCATACCTGTTTACAGGTCTCAATATAAGGGACCGGCAGTTCCACAGAAGAAACACTAAATAATAGGCTATCGTTTCATTACATTTATTATTTGATAATAAATTATTTTGTCGTTTCTTTTCCTGTTTTTTCTCAAACATTAATTGCCTCTCATTTTAAATAATAAAACCTTTTATTTTAATTTACTATAAAATATATTCAAAACAATAAACATTTAAAACATTTTTCTTTTCTTCACTCATTTTTCTTCCCTAAATATTTTAATTATAATTTATTCTTGGTGAAATTACTTGTTTTAAATTAAAACGATTATATATACACATATTTGTTTAAAATATTTAACTTGTTTGTTTTGTTTTTTATTGTCACCAAGTTGTATTTTCATTCAAAATTGTCACATTTTAATCAAATGAACTAGTTTATTTTAATTTTTAATTGAATATTTGTAGAAAAGAATAAAATTATTCTAAAATAAAATTTTTTTTACAGTTTTTTGAAAAATATTTTGAAAATTCAAAAACATTTAAAATTATATTCTACATAACTTAACATGCTTATCTTTACTATCTTAATTAACTTAACCGGTAGTATTCAAATGTGATTAACTTTAATATTTAAAATAATCCATTAATTTTTAAATTAACAGGATATGAAAAACCAAGAATCTTTTCATATCTATTCTTAAATAAATTTTAATTTAATTTTTAATACTTAAGACTTAATACTTAAATATTAAAATTCATAAATTCATTACATTTTTGGTTAATCTCATGCATCTGCATTTCCAACACATGTTCATTAAAGTTTAACCTTGTTTATATGCTTAATGAACTCTATCTCTCCCCTCACTCTCTCCCTCTGCCTCTCCCCGTCTCCCTCTCCCTCTTTCTCTCATAATTAAAATTAGATAAAAATCTAAAAAAAATTCTCTCTTTTCATAAACAAAACAGTAATTAATGTTAAGATAATAATCAATCAAAAGCAATAATCTAGCACATTTCAAACACAATCAAATCATATTAAGAGTGGTATTTATCTTCAGATGATTTACAATAATTTTCTTTAAAAAAAATTATAAAAATTACTCAAAAAAAACAGTTCACTCATTAAACTTATTTATTGTTTATTTGAGTTGAGATCACAAAATGATATCCAATTATTAATTATATAATTATTTAATTAGAAAATACTTTTACTTTTAAAAAACACATTTCAAAGTTAAGTTCAAAACTTTCCCTAATCTTTATATAAATCATGAGAATAGCCTCAAAATGAGAACATGACTGACACCCGATAATTATCCGAAACAATTGTTAAGCCTTTTATAATGAATTCATGGCTGAGTTTATTGAAAGAGAAATTCATATAAAAGAGATTTTATTTCAAATAAAAAATAAGAATTTTTTTCTACAAAACATTATTAAAAATATGTCATAAAAATTCACTTAAATTATAAACAATTCATAATTAAGGCATTAATTGTATACAAATTAACCAAGATCAATTAACCAACTTTTAAGTTGACTGTTCTTTTACTCAAAAATAAAAGCATTTGTGCAAAACTTTTCAAATCCATTGATTTTGTAATGAATGCTATTTTTCTATTCAATGAAAGACTACTAACCCTTTCATTTCTAATAGGATCTTTCAAAATGACCATGCTTCATTCATTTTGACCAAGTTTCTTTCATGAGCGACGCCTTTTCACTCGTTTAGTTATTTTCTCATTATTTTTATACATTTTATTCAGTTTTTGATTAAATCTTATATTATTTAAATTGTGTTTTGCAAGAATAAAGAACAGCCTATTATTCTGTTCTACTTTTATCTTGGAATTTGCATCATAATTGGGTTTATAATTCTCTTTATGGTTGAGTCCAATACTCGTCCCAAAAGTGCCGAACGAATACTATGGACTTTTTAATAGTCTCTTAATATTAAGGCCATAATCGATGAAATTCTCATTAATCAGTTGATGATAAGCACCGATAGTTTGGGTTAAGTAAGGTATGAATACTAGAAGAAATTAACCATTGTTTGTAAGTTCAGATGAATGATGTTTTAATGAGTTTATAATAAATATTTTAAATGAATAATAGACTAAAGGAATGATTTATTATTAATAAATGGAAAAATATATAATAAAAAATGTCTTAACTTACAATTTGTAATGATATAAATGAAAACATTTTCTTAAATAAAGAATTTTTAAATAAATTTATTTATTAAACATAATTACGCAAATATAAATGACCAAGATGAAAAAATAAATTATCTTCAAGAATAGTATTTAGTTTTCATAGAATTATACCTAAAAAAACTTGACTTTCAAAACCTAACACTTCGTTTGACAACCATTTTAGTGATTGTCTGACCTCTATTTCAAAGATTTTTCAAATATATTTTTGTGAAAATTACTAAAACATTAAATTTTATGACAATATTTTTATTCTGAGCAGAATTTGACTCAAGTTTTGATAGATAACTCTTATCTTTATTGTTCTTTTAATATATGAATTATTAATTTTCTCATACTTTCTATCTTTTATCAAATATTTGGTTCAAAAAATCATTTTTGAAGTGTTTTTTGAACCTAAAATTCTCACATTTTTTTTGTTATTAATTTTATAAATTTTTAATTAAAATCAATTAAAATCAATTTATTTAAAATTCTTGATATTTTTGTGATATTAAAAATTTATCATTTTATAAATAAATTATGTACTTGGTTAGGCTGATAACTATCTTTAGTGAATATAATGTTATTTTAATGACCTAGATAATTATATTAAATAATCTTGTTTAACTTTTCTGATTTAAAATAGATGATTTAAAAACGAATTTAAATCTATATGAACATGTAAAATTTGCACTAATATTTTATTGTGCTATTTTAGGAAACCTTTAGAAGAAATTTACACCTTGTAAAAGTTGTCCCCGATTTCTTATGTTATTAGAGAATATGTGTGAGAGATGGAGAGAAAGAAAGAAAGAAAGAGAGAGAGAGAGAGAGAGAGAGAGAGAG
>JAQFZM010001688.1:0-16860 GCA_034695785.1 Galumna obvia | reverse complement strand
ACGAATAATATTAATCCAAAAATTTTGTCTCAACTCTATTCAGAATTTAATCGATACTCTCTTCCGAATAACTGATCCAAAGTTACCCAACACTTTAACCACTGAATAACAAATTGAAATTAATATAATTGTTACCGATTCTAGAATTGTCCACAAAATACGATTTGTTGAACCGGTGGGAAAGCAAAGGGTACTTATATTTGTTGGATAGAAATATCAGTAATAATTTATTACTAATAAATAACCAAAAAATAAGTTTAAACCAGGGATGGCGAAAGGGGGGTATTCTGGAATACCCCCTACGAGGCCAAAATTGGCGAAATACCCCCCCTAGAAAAAATCAGAAATAGGACCTCCGCTAGAAAATCGGGGGCGGCGCGAAGCGCCGGCACTAATTTTGAAAAAAATTGGCAAATATTAAAAAAAAATTAGCAATGTTTACAATGTTTTGAGTTAAAAATCGTTTAAATTTAAATTTCTTATCAAAATTATCGATATTTGATAGCAATTTTACCCAAAAAATTCATTTTTCAGTGAAAAATTGGCAAAATATAGCTTTTGAGTGAAGTAGCATGTATAAATGATAATTATAGTACTTAATAACCTTTAAATACCCTACCCTGCCACCCCCTATAGCCTCGACCTTTCGCCATCCCTGATATTAAAGATATAAAGAGATCTTCAAAATAATTAAACACAAAAATGGATTCTATTTTCAATGACTTCTGTATTTGAATTTTACTATTTTTACGAATTAAGGAATTAAAAGAGACCGAAGCCATCAGTAATTGTATTAAAAAAGCTTATCAAGGAATGAGTACTCGAAAGATATTATATAATACACTCTGCAATCAAACAAAAAATGTATGACTCGTTTCAATTAAATTGAATTTTATATTAATTGATTTAATTAAATAATCAGTCATTGCATTACGATGTCTACACTCAATGTATGAATAATTATCATTCGGACCACTTCTCACATTCAAAATTTCACCAACAAATTAAAAAAGCAAAAGATCGCAAACAAAAATTAAATCTAAAAGTTAAGCATCTAGGACAATTTTTAAATGATAGAAAAGAAGTTATTGTAAGTAAACGAGTAATTTATAAACTCTGGAGTTTTGAAATTGAGTTTATATATAATATTTAATACGTATATTAATATAATATTTTATAGAAATGTTATAACAAATCTGTTAGCCAATCAATTGACCTGAATTATGATCAAAAACATCACAAATATGGTATTTTATTTGATTCAAATTATTAATAATTTGTGATTAATTGGTTGATTTAGAATTTGAAAACGAAATATTTATAAATTGTTACGCTCTTAACGACGAAAAGTCCAGAAACGAGTCATTTGTAAAGGAAACGGAACCAAAAAAAATTAGTGAATTCATTAAATGCTATCAATTATTAGACTCTGACTGTCATTCGATATTCAACAAAACATATTTGGATTATTTTAATAAATACAACAATGAAAACAAAGGAACAAATTATGAAAAATTTATTATTTCAAGAATGAGTGGAATATATGAGGTATTATTAATAACAATATATTATATGTAAACTCGAGTTTTTATTTGCTCCTGGTAAATTAAAATGAAAACAAATATATATCTCAATATATGTATGTATATCTTGAGAACATTTTTTTAAAAAAAAGTTGAGAAATTTTAATGAAAATATAATAATAAGTTAATTGTGAATATTATTACAGAATCTGCAGTAGTGTCAATTAGATTTGATTTAGATTACTAAGTTTCATCTAAATTAGCTAAGTAATTTTTGATCAAAATCTATTTATATTTAAAAATTTTAAAGTTTGCTAGTTATTTTTTTTTCTAAACTGATAAGAATATTGAAAAAAATTACGACTCAATTTTGATTCAATAGTTTATAAAAATTAAAATATTTGAATATCTGCTAAAAGCGCTTAAAAAATAATACATTATTAAAATTATCAAATTACTTAAGAAATGTGCTAGGTAAAAAAAATTTTTATTTATTATAAAATCTACAAAAAAAGAGTTTGGATTTAAAAAACAACATTGATATCTTAAATATTGCCAAAGAAATAGGAAAAAGTTACCTGTAGCCAATAACTTCTCTTCAAGTGCAAGATCATTTTAAAAGAATGAAAATTAATAAAAAATATACATTAATATAATTGCTCAAGATAATTATTATAATTTCAGTTAATTGCTCGTTGTCAAATCAAAGAGAATGGTAAAATGAAAGCAATCGATTATTATCCAAAACAAAAAGAAATTTTTGCAAAATTAAATGTAAGAAAATTTATATAATTCAGTAAAACCTCTATAACTAAACCCAAGTCGGGAAATAGAAAATTGGTGGAGATATAGAGGCTAGATGAGATATAGAATCACATAATATGTTATGTTATTTCAAATGATTATAAATCAAACTATTTAATAATCAGTTATTTCTTTGAAAATAATAATCTATTGTCTGAATTAAAGGTTTTCTGTTTTAATGTTAATTAAAGCATTCTTTACTTGATTTTTGATTAAATTTCTGGAATCTCTAAATGATTGAAAAAATTTGATGATTTGATGATCAATTCGTTGATTCGCTCATATTTACAATTTTTGATGCTTTTGTCTTAAATGTCGATCAATTGTTTTAATCAAATAATTTTCATAATCTTTTATAATTTTTTTAACAATTGAGATTTAAATATTATATTTTATAAATTGATCTTGGTTAAACTGTCCACTATTATAATCAATAATTAAAAACTTTTTCTTTCAAAAATGCAATTCCTTTGACTCTTTTTTGGCATTTTTAGTACATTAGTTAACTTTAAATTACAAAACACATACATTTTGACATAATATAGTTATTATTAAAGTTTAAAAAATAGGAATAAATTGTAGAAAATTAGTGGTTTACTTATAGAGGTTATAGAGGTTTTGCATAAGTTATATGTTTTGGGTTTCTCAGTCGAGTTATGAGATATAGAGATTTCTTAGATATAGAGGTAATTTTCAATACAAAATAATTGGGAAAAAGGGTTTGGGGTCGAGATATAGAGGTTATATTAGATATAGAAGTTTTACTGTATTTGAAATTATATAAAACTAAAAAAACATATGTTTTTAAAGGAATGTCAAAGAACTGCTCTGCAAATGTCCAAGGTGGAGTTAGACGCTCTTGAACAAAGACAATATTTTTATATATATGATTTTTAACATGTAAATATTTTATTTTAATTTGAGATAATTATAATATTTTAGTGTTTTATTCAAATATTTTAATGAATATATTTGTAAAATTAATATCAATAATTGAAAAACTAATATAAAATGTCTTTTAAGTTATGTTTATTAATATGTTTTCATTCAAATAAAAATATTATATAAAAACAAATAAATATTTCAGAGTTGTATCTTGAAAGGACTAAGGTAACTTTAGATACATTTTCGAATTTACTACTAATGACTATTTAATATAAAACTGTAAAAATAAATATTATTGTATATTTCTGTATAGAAAAAGTTCTATATTTCAAACAATTTTTCAGAGTAAGGATCACCCGATCCTATCCTTTATTTAGCCATTACAATAGTTCATTGGCTACTATTTTCATTTAATAGTACCTTGAATAAGTTTTGTAAAATAACCTGTGTATGTAATTGATTTAATTATTGAATTCATATTTTATGTTATATCAATACTATATATAAAATTATTTGAAATTCCAAAGTTTAACTCTAATATAACTGTAATATAAACTGATTTTAAAAATATTTCTTTTAAATTGTGATTGATTTGGACTAACCCTGATTTTAATTAAATAAGGAAATATTCATTTATTATCTGTTGTTTAATTTGATGATCGACTCAACACAATAGCTATGATTACATTAAGTAATTGGTGTGACTTTTATCTAATTACAAACTAATATAATTGTTATCTTACCTTAATCATTATTTATTAGACAGTCTTAGAGAATCTAAGACAGTGACACACTTTACCACTAAATATGATTATTATTATTATTATTAAAATAAAAGCTGTGATACAATTGTTTAATTAAGCTGAACATTCTATGAAAATACCATGATAATTTATGATAACCATAATGGTATCTTACGGTCAAATGATTCGTATATAAGTTAATTGAAATTTCAATAAAATTTATTTAATACTTTATATCTGTTGACAAAACATAAGAATTACTTTTATTGAAACAACGATACAAAACTTGAAATATTATTAAAATGTCAGTGAAATCACACATTCCTTCTGTTATGACAGAAGATATTGTTATCACTGGAATGAGCGGACGATTTCCAGAATCAGAGAATACGGATGAGTTCGCAAATAATCTTTTTAATAATTGTGATCTTTTCACTGAAGACGAGCGCCGGTGGCCAATAGGTATATTATATGTTACTTACTAATTTATAAAATTACCTTGATACTATTATTTTTAGACTTATATGGGATGAATCAAAAAATGGCTAAATTGAAGAATATCGACAAATTTGATGGTTTATTCTTTGGTTTAGTAGGTTTGATGGCTGATCAAATAGATCCCCAGGGTAGAATTCTTTTGGAGACTACATATGAGGCCATTGTTGACTCCGGTATTTATAGAATCAGTTCTTTCCTTAATAATTGAATTTGAAAGGATTGAATCCACACGATCTTCGAGGAACTGACACTGGAGTTTACATCGGATATTCCTCGATGGGAATGCCCGATGGCTTTCCTGATGAAGTACAGCCCGATTCACAATCATCTCTAACCGATACAATTGTTTGGTATCCGGGAAGTGCTAAATGTATTTACGCCAACAGAATATCTTTTATATTTGACTTTAAAGGAAAGTCAATGGTTATCGATACGGCCTGTTCTTCGAGTTTAGTAGCTCTCGATATCGCTATAAATGATATACGTTTGGGTATAAAATACTCATATATTTTACAATAATTTTATGAAATGATTCGTTTGAAGGTAAGTGTCAACAGGCGATTGTGGGCGGAGTCGGTATAAACTTACAGCCATTTACTAATCATATATATCAGCGACAAAAAATTAACTCAAAAGATGGTATTCCCAAAGTTTGGGACGAAAAGGCCGATGGATTTGTTAGAGGAGAGACTGTTTCGTGTATTTTCTTACAGCGAAAGTCATGTGCAAAACGTATTTACGCAACAGTTTTGAATAGTGGTGTCAATATTGACGGAAATAAAAAGATAGGAATGTTCTTTCCCTCAGCTGAAAGTCAAGAAGAACTTATGGTTAAAACTTATTCTGAGGCCGGTATCGACCCTTTGTCTGTAAATTACTTTGAAGCTCACGGCACCGGCACTGAAGTAATCATTTGTTTTCAACTCACAAATTAGATTCATATTATTTGATATACAGGTGGGCGACACACAGGAGGCTAAAGCCATATATAATGCGTATTGTGTTCGAGCAAAACGTGAAAAGCCTCTTCCTATTGGTCTCTTAAAAAGCAATATCGGTCACACAGAGGCTGCCTCTGGTTTGGCTTCAATTATCAAATGCTTAATAGCCTTTGAAAATGAATGCATTCCATCGAATCTTCATTTGACTAAAATAAAGGCCAGTATTGCAGAGATGTGTCCACCACTTGAACCAATTACCAAGAATATGAAGTATACTCCTGGTATATTTGATTGTTTTAAAGAAATGCATTTATATATTGATTTTGATATGTGAAGGAATCGCTGCTCTCAACAATTTTGGTTTGGGTGGTGTTAACGGACATTTACTACTTGAGCCTAATTACAAAAAGAGTAGTCATGAAAATGGTGGCATTGCATCTAAATTACCAAGGATAATTAACATTTGTTGTCGAACTGAAAATGCTTTAAATCAAATGTTTGACTTCATTGAGAAAAACCCTCAAAAAATTAGTCGCGACTTTTTAGCCCTTTTGACCGATACTATGAAGAGTAGGCCTAACCTTAAATCTTCAGGTTTTCCCTATAGAGGTATTCAATATTTAATACTTTATGAAATTTGTCTAATTTTGTGATTAATTAAAGGAACGCTTTTTATTAAACAAATCAAAAAAGAGGAAAATCCAATTGAATACCAATATAAAAGACAAACAACACTATTCACAAGTAAAATGACCAGGCCTATTTGGTTTCTTTTTCCTGGTTTAGGTGGACAGTGGTCTGGAATGGCTAAAGCTTTGATGCATATCGATATCTTCGCCAATAAGATAGAGGAATGCCATCAAATATTATCAGAGTTTGAAATTGACTTAAAATATTTACTATTGTCTGACAATAAGAATATAATGAATTCAATGACAAACAAATTCTGTGCGACCACTGCTTTACAAATAGCAATGATTGATGTCTTATATAAGTTGGATATCACTGCCAATGGAATTATAGGTCATTCATTTGGAGAAATAGCCTGTGCTTATGCTGATGGATGTCTCAATACCAGAGAAGCACTTTTGGTTACTTATATAAGAGGGAAAGTCACTGAAAATAACCGAAATATACCAAAAGGTTTAATGGCAGTAGTAGGTTTGTCCTGGGATGAGACTATCAAACTTTGTCCAAAAGGTGTAGATGTGGTCTGTAATAACGCAGACAATACAGTCGTTGTTTCCGGTAATCAAATTATAATTAGATTTTTTATCTAATTTTATGAACTTTTCTTTAGGACTTTATAACGAAACAAAACAATTGATCAAAACTTTGTTAAAACGAAATATTTTTGTTCGCGAATTGGAGAGCAATTATATCCCATATCACAGCAAATATCTTAAGAGTTGCGCTCAAACTATGACTCAAGAATTGGAAAAAATTATAAGTGAACCGAAAAAACGATCAAAAGCTTGGATTTCAACAGCATTTTCAGAGTCAATACCTAAAGAAGAGTCATTGAAATGGGCTTCGGCACAATATTTTGTTCACAATTTGATGAGTCCGGTCTATTTTTATAATAAGTTAAAAACACAACTACCAAATGATGCTATAATTATAGAAATTGGTCCGCACACTCTCTTTGCTAAAGTTGTTTCGAAAACTTTAGAAAACAGTACATATCTATCACTCATCAAAAGAGAACAAAATGACACAAATATTGATTTGTTTTTGACAACAATTGGAAAACTCTATGAATTGGGTTACAATCCATCGATTGAAAATCTATATCCGTGTGTGGAGTGGCCCGTCTCTAGGAATACCCAATCAATTGGTTCTTTGATTCGTTGGGAACACTCCGACTCATATTTAGTGAAGAAATATCCGGATTATTATTTTAATTATACTTCAGCCGATATGAACGTTCGTTTCGATATGTCCCGAAACCTCAAATCATATCTTCCGGATCATTGTATTGATGGTTCTGTTCTATTCCCGGCCACCGGTTATCTTATGCTTGTTTGGAGACATTTGGCGGCCTCTTTAGGCAAAATTTGGAACCAAATTTCTGTGGTATTTGAGGAAGTTCAATTTAGAAGAGCGGTCTTTCTTTCAATGACGGAACCGACTCAACTTAAAGTCAGATTTCATGACAATTCCGGTTCGTTTGCTTACATTTGTTTCATTGTATTCTTAATAAACTTTTAATTAAAGGAGAGTTTGTGGTAATGGATAGCAATACAGTGGTCTGTTTGGGTCGATGCTATTCTCCTGAAGACTGTCCCCTTAGAATTCAAGACATTTTTCACGAACAAAATATAGAGAAAGAGCTCGACTCGGATTTGACGCTCGAAACTGAAGATATTTATAAAGATTTAAGAGCACAGGGCTATGATTACGGGGAATTCTTTAAGAAGATTCGCAAATTTAATTGTAGGAAAAGTGGACACATTTGTGGTTTAATTGAATGGGACGGCAATTGGATTACATTTTTAGATTCAATGTTTCAAACAATGGCACTAACCCTTCCCTTCCGAAAACTTATGGTACCCGTCATGATATCCTCTTTAAGATGTGATCCCAAAGTATTATTTAATGCAATCTCTGAATCAAAAATTGCTTTAAATGAAAATATGGAAATCAATGACAGGAATTGTGAGGAAATGATTGAAAGCAATGCAGAACAGAATCTTAAAAATGTCGACATTTTTTCGGAATCCAATAATCAAATATTAGAAACAATGATTGACTCAAGTTTTCATAAATACAAATCTTTACTTAAATTTTATTCTGATATCAATACAAAAATTATAGTAACAAATGGTCTCGAAGTAGAAGACTTGTTGGCAGTTCCCATATCGAGGAAAAGCATTAATCCTAATGACATAAAACTAGAATCATATCAATTCATAGCTAACAATGAGTCGGTTGCTATTGATATGAATCACAAACAATTAGTTGAAGACTATATACGGGTAAGTTTTGTTTAATTTTAAACTTTTCAATTAATTCCTATTTTTAAACCTTTGAAAAGGAATGTTCTCTTTTGACTGATAAACTAAAAGATGCCCTTCTAAACAAAGATCATAGTTTTAATGAATCTATGGAAACAGATAACCTTGATAAATTAGGAAATAAAGTACTCTTAGCAATTTTAAATAACATTAAACAACTACTTAAAACGAGCCCTAATATCAATGAAAATATAATCTCAGAAATAATTAATGATTTATTAATGAAAGAAGAATATGATTTATCAAAAGACTTAATTAATGACACCATAAAAAAGGAGCGCTTTTTAAGACCACTTCTGGATATCGTATCTGAAAATAATTCTCCCAAAAAGCAAATAAAAGTACTCGAAATGAATTTAAGTAATTGTATTTTGGCTGAAGAAGTGGATAACCATTTAGCCTTTGCTGCTATTTATCCCATTGAAGTTGACTACACTTTGGCCGTTAAATCAGTGGACAAATTATCGGATGAATATAAAAATAAATCATTTAAATTGTGTGAATGGAATCCAAAGAAATCATTAATTCCATCAGATTTAACAGCAATTGATTTAATAATAACTAGAGATGACATACAATTATGGAATTTCAATGTAGAAGAACAGCTCCAAGAAATTTATGATTCTCTTAATAGCAAAGGATTTCTATTGTCTTTCTTTAGATACAGATATACTGAACCGGAAATGGATTTAATTGAAATGAAAAATGAAAACAAAGAAAATAATTTAGTTTTGGAGAAAAGAATATCAACTTTTATTGAATCCGCAAAAACTATTGGATTTGTTATTATTTGTCAAAAATCAGATTCTATTGGAAACAAAGCGTTTCTAATGAGAAAAATTGAATTAACAAAGAAAGACCAAAAGAACCAAGTTCAAACTATTGAGATAACTAACTCTTGTGAAGATTGGTTTCATATACTACAGAAAAAAATTATTCAATTAAAAGAAGTTTTCGATGAAAACGATGAAACAAATTTATGGATTGTTGGCAATGATTGCTCTACTAATGGTATCATTGGTCTCACAAATACTCTTCGATTAGAACCCGGAGGAGACAGAATCAGATGTCTCTTTGATTACGACCATAGTTTGAAAGTTCCTCTCAATTCAAATGATATGATGTCTAATATATTAAACAACGATTTGGCCGTAAATGTTATAAAAGGGGGAAAAGTGGGAACTTATCGACACTTGAATTTGACTAAAGATTTTGATAAAAGGTTGACTGAAGACTACTTCTTAAATGTTTGTCAAACGAAAGATCTCTCTGCGCTTCAGTGGTTTGACTCAAAGAATTTATTTTATTCTAATACATCTTATGATATAAACAACAAACCATTTAAACAAATTCGGTGTCATATTTATAGTTCAGGTCTTAATTTTAAAGATGTTATGTTCGCTACGGGTCTGTAAAACATTAATATTTAAACTTCTCATTAATTAATTGTAAATATATTGATAAATAGGTCGACTTATATCAGGACCGGAGACAATGTTTTTTGATAACTCCATTGGATTTGAATTTGGCGGTCGAAGAGCCGACACCGGACAGAAAGTTTGTGGTTTTGGTATCAGCCGTTGTATGGCTTCTTTCGTAGATACCAGTGAACACTTAGTGACACCAATCCCTAAGAACTGGTCCATTAATGAATCGGTTACAGCTCTGAGCACTTATATTACCGTTTGGTACGGACTCATAGAAAGGGCTCAATTGAAACAAAGTCAGTGAATGACAACTAAATTAATAATTAATTTTGATTTGATTCTATTTTGAAGAGGAGAGTGTTCTCATTCATTCAGCAGCGGGTGGTGTGGGACAGGCGGCCCTTTCTGTTTGTCAATACTATAATTGTGATATATATGTAAGCGTCGGAACAGAAGAAAAGAAAAAGTTTTTGATTGAAAAATATAAAATTCCTGAAAACAAAATATTTAACTCAAGAGATATTCAATTCAAATATCAGTTAATGAGAGCAACAAATGGAAAAGGAGTTAATCTGGTGCTCAACTCATTAACTGGTGATAAATTAGAGGCAAGTTTTCAATGCGTCTCAAAGAATGGAAGATTCGTTGAAATTGGAAAATATGATCTGATTCTCAACAAAAGACTGGGAATGTTTGCATTTCTCAAGAATATATCATTAATTGGTGTATCAGTGGATCAAATAATATTAGTTTTGCCCGAATACGCCAACAAATTCTTCAATTGGTTTCACCAAAATTCTAGTAATGGTTGTATTAAACCAATTAATTATAAAATATTTGAGGCCTCAGAAGCAGAAAAAGCCTTCAGATATATGACTACTGGAAAACATATCGGAAAAATACTTTTAAAAATAAGAGAAGAAGAAAAAGAAGATTTTAGTCTATTGAACTCAAGCCCTAAAATCATGGCTACAGTAAAGACATATTTTGATCCCAAAAAAGTATTCATAATTACGGGCGGTTTAGGAGGTTTTGGACTCGAATTACTCAATTGGATGATACAATTAGGAGGACGAAAGTTTGTCATCACATCAAGAACTGGAGTTAAAACCAATTATCAAAGATTTTTTCTCAAACGTTTAGAATTCTTAAGTAAAACTTTGAAATTATTTGAAACCGAAATCAAAGTTTTGACAAATGACTTACAAACTGAAGAAAGTGCTAAACATTTAATTGAAGAGAGTCTAGAGATGGGACCCATTGGAGGTGTATTTCACTTATCATTAGTATTGAATGATTCCCTTTTAGAGAATCAAAGTTTGGATGAGTTTAAATCAACGTATGTCTCAAAAGTAAACCCTTTCGTTCATTTGGATCGTTTGACAAGAGATATGGCCATTAAATTAGATTATTTTGTGGTTTTCTCTTCAGTCAGTTGTGGTAAAGGAAACGGCGGACAAACTAACTATTCTTTCGCTAATTCTGTTGTCGAAAGAATTTGTGAACTGAGATGTGACGACGGTTTACATGGATTAGCCATTCAATGGGGACCTATCGGTGATGTCGGAGTCATAGCAGATAAGGAAATTAACGCTTCGATGTCAGCCATTGTTAAACAGAGATTGAACTCTTGTTTTGAAGTTTTGGACAAATTTCTGCAGTGCTCTCAACCCATTCTCTCTACGACTGTATATAAAGCCTTTTTAAATACTTTATATAATTATTTAAATGAATTATTTTGTTTTCAGGTAAGGGCTCAGAGATTGTCTCAGGAGGGAAATCGTGAACAACGAATTGTTGGCCAAATATGGAACGCATTAGGCGTAGATCCAAATACGACCCCCGATCATCTTACCCTGGGCGAAATTGGTATCGAATCAATGTTTGCAATTGAATTACAACAGGGATTAGAAAAGGATTACGACATTAAAATAAGTCTCTCAGACGTCAAATCAATTACTGTTAAACAAATGAAAGACTTCCAAAGCGGAAGAGTCAATGAATTGAAAGAATTTGCGGCTGATATTCGAGAGGCGCGACACAAACTCATCAAAAAAAAGTTTCTGATACCAAACGAAACTCATCTCTATTTAAATAGTATAAGAAGTGGAAAACCAATATTTCTTTTACCCCCCATTGAAGGCATTTTCTCCACATTTGAGGCATTAGTTAAGAAAATAGACAGACCTGTTATTGGACTTAATTGGACCCGAGATATGGATCATTTAAACTCAATAAAAGATTTGAGTCGACATTTCACTGAATTGCTTAACAAATTGTCTCCGAATGAAAATTATGATATAATCGGACACTTTTATGGCGCTCTAATCGCCAGCAAAATGTTAAGAAAAGCATCGATAGGACGGGCAGTAATAATAGATGTGTTGTCCAACACTAAAATGGATGAAGACATTGCTAATGACGATCGCATATTTAAAATTGTGACCAAGTTCATATTTCATGACGTACCTAAAAATGTTGAACAAAGAATTCAAAGAGATTTGAGTTCTATTACTGATATGAATGAAAAGATTAATAAACTCTGTAATGAAATTAAAGAATTTGGAGGAAAAAGTCTCGTCTCCAGAGATTTGGACGAAATATTAAAGAATTCATTCAAAAGAGCAAAACTTTTCACTAATTATAGAATAAAATTAATGACTAAATACCAAAAAATGAGACAAAATGTGGGCAAAAAGTTTCTCGAGAAAACTGGAAAATTATTAGTTATTAAACCTTTCGATAATTTGCCCGAAAAGGATATAAAGGATATAAGTGATGTTCAGAGTATTTTCAATTCTTATTTCATTCCGGGAGAGGTATTTCTACTTTTATTTATTGCTTTCATTCTTTAATTCCATTTTCTTTGAAGATTTCAGATGAAATGATGGACATCGAAAAATTTAAAGCTGACCCTGATAATATTCTAAGTGAAAATGATGACAAAGTTGCAAATCTTATCAATCAATTCTTCAACAAATGATTTTTTATATTTGATTTTTTGTTTAAATGATTTTGACATTCAATTAAATTTGTTTTAATTATTAATATTTAAATAATTTATTTCTCTTTTAATGATATGAAACTATATTTTCTGATAATTTTCTGTTTTGTTTTTATTAAATACAATCTTTTAACTAACTTTAAACCTTTTTTAGTTAATTATTGAATTATAATTGAGTTTAACATTTTATTATGTTTAATGTTATTTTATTTATATTTAAATATAATCTAAGCATTTCTCCGATCTCTGATTATGAGTAAAAGAGTAAAAAACAAATTTAAAATAAAATGAATTAATTTTGTCTTTCAATAAACGAATTATCGCGAGAAAAGACTCAAATCATTATATTTTAAACTAAGACTTAATTTTGTTTTTAAAAAATGGGGAATAAAAAGACTAAAATCTTAGAAATTCATAGAAAAGATTCGGATTTGAGTACTAATTCTTCAAATCATAAACAAGACTTGGATTTACTCAAAGGGTTAGGATTTCATGTAATAGAACTGATCGGTTCGGGAGAGTTCGGAGTCGTTTATCGAGGAGTTTATGGCAGTACTGCCACTGGTATTCGGGATATCGAAGGAAACCTTTTAAAAGTAAATACGAATCAGGAGTTTGCCCTCAAATTTGTTGATATTAAACAAAGAGAAGAATTTGAGTTAAGAAATGGAAGAATTGAAAGAATGGAAACAATTCGAAGATTTGTTGAAATAGAGAAACAAAAGCGACAAAACTTATTGAACTCACATTTACTTCAGTACAACATTTGTGTCAATTTAGGAGGTGTTGAACCCCTTTCTCTTTATTACGATTCTTTCAAACCGATAACTTTGAAGGATATAAAAGTAAAGCTCTCTTTTGATCGCTTTTATCTGTTTATGGATTTCTCTAAATTAGGAAATTTAGACAAATATTTACTGATTTTAAGTTCAAAAGGTTTGAGTGTCCGTCAAATTGAAGCCAAACTCTGGTGCTATCGATTGTTGTCAGCCCTCAAGTATTTACACGAAAACGATGTCTTTGATGTCAATATTAAACCACAAAATATATTAATGTTTGAGGAATACATTCCTAAAGAAGACAACACTTATGTCGTACCAAAACTTTCAGACTTTTGGTTCAACGATTACTTTGAAAACAAGAGTGAAGACAACGATCGACAAAATGATAGTTCAAACCTCAAAGAAGAGGATGAGGTCGACAACGAGTTTACGGATAAAGACTTGAGACAAATGGCAGACATTTATCTAATGACAGATATCTTTGACAAAATTATAGCCAAAACTGAGTTCGAGAGCGAATCGAATCGTGTTTTAGCCATAGATTTGATGAAATCGATGCGAAACTTTCACCACAAAAGATGCCATCATTTGATTGAAGACCAATGGTTTCAGTCAGACATAGTTTTAAACAAAATAATATAATCGACAGAAACTGACCCTTTTTATGATACAAATTAGTAAACAAAGAGTTGTTTCGCACTTAAAATAAAGTTTTAATTTAATTGAATATAATTTACAGTCTCTGACTTAAACTAACATGTTTGTAAGTTAATGTGATTAACTATATTATAAGCTTATAAATTCCAATTGGAATTTCAGGCCCTTTTTCAGGCCCTTTTTATCTCAATCCTAAATACTATTACCAAGATAATTGAAAAATAAAACCCTTAATATTTTATTGAAATTCAAATGTTTCACCTTTAGTATACGTTGTATCATGATCAAACTCTATTAAAAAAGATCCTGACCAATGACTATCAAGTATTGTTCATATTTTCAAGCGCGCACTATAAATATTCCGAATCTAACTTATAAACCAAGATAAACTATATATTTCCCAATTAGGTCAATTCAAAATTTAGTAATATATTGAGTTTTTTTGATTGAAATGATGAAAACATTGTTTGGTTAACAACTCTAAATAAGAGGTGACGTTTTTCTACTAAAATATTCTAAAAATTTTTGAAACAACTTGAGAAGAGTTAACCTGATAGTCATTTGTAAGCATAAATTCAATCTTTCCTGTAATATCGATCTCCATCTCTTATATGATATCTATCAATGACTACAAACCTTATTCGATGATTTATTTACCAATTCATTGTCAACTGCGAAATTACTTTGAACATTAAGCATTAGAAATCGATTAAATAGACTTTGAACATCTAATTTATTTTTTCTAATATTCGATGAATTATTAATTTCCTAATTTTCTTGATATAAATCATCTTTCATTTATGAAAAATATGTTTGTTGACGCTATTGGTCACTATTTACATATAATTTTACAGTTTATTCTCAATATATTCTTAACCATATCGGTTAGTTAACGCTATTGGTTGTTAACCATATCGATCTCTAATTACATATAATAACTGTTGTTTGTACTCGGGGATTCATTAATGATTAACGCTATTGGTTAGTTAACTTTAGTGTTCGTTGACCATACCGGTCTTTCACTGTAATTAAATATTTTTCATATTTAAGTATACAGTGTGGGCCCGATTTAGGTCAACTGAAGGGGCACTAAAAATCGTTGACTAAAATCGAATTTAACTTAAATAAAGTCAATGAAAATATATCGAATAAATTGAAACCTTTATTGGGAATTAGGTTTTGAGCATAAAATCAGTGGTTTTGGATTATTTCACAGCATTTCTTTTACTCATATGATTAAAATATCCATTTGAACACTTAAACCAATTATAGTTATATTTATCTTCCAATTCTTGAGTTCTTAATTGTCAATTTGTTGTTCATTAAATCTTCATTTTCAGCTTTGGTTAAATTATCTCAACTTTTCTTTGACTTTCGGGTAATTTGTTTTCATAAGACTTAAAATATACTGAAGCTGTGTTACAAAATAAATCAATTATTTTTTCCCGTTTATTACACCATTTGTATGCATTAAACACCCCTGGCATTAAAAATAGTTATTCCCCTTTATTTTTAGTGGCTTACGACCAGTTCTGGTGCCCATTATATATCCAATAACTTAATGACTATAAACTTAAAATCAAAATAAAATATTTGTTGATATTTTTGACTTCATTTAAAAAAACAAGATTTGAAGGCAAAGCCATTTCCACTACATTTACGAGAATTTATCAAAAAAAACTAAAATTCAAAGTATTTAATGAAAGTATAATTGAATGAAATAATGTATTGAATGAATGAAAAATAATTAAAATAAATAGCAAAGAATTGATTAAAAAATTGTTTCTTCGACTCATTTATTTGTATTTATTTTTTGTTTAAATAAATTGTAGACATACAATTAGACTTGGACATTTTATTTAATAACATATAAAAGAATTACATTTAATAGATGTGTGCACACATAGTGAGAGCAGAAATTAGACTGAATATTATGAATAGAAACAGTTACTGTTATATGATTAACTAGAACATTCATTACATTGGAATGTATACATGTACAAAGGAAGTACGACTTATCTAGAATGTTTTCATAACAAAATACGGACGCCTACAAAATAATTGTTTTATATAAATCTGTTCTTGCAATTATCGGTGTTTGTGTGATCGCTCTCTGGACTCTTGTGTAAGATCTCGGATAAGGGAAACTAACATTTCGTGTGTGTCTATCCCTGGGTCTGGCCGTCAGCGCAGACTTCTCTACGGCACACGAAATAAATTAGCACTTTTTGGGTAATTTCTTGAAGTTTAAACTATTTATTTATTTCAATTCAATAAATATAACTCTGATTACAGCTCACCCAACAGAATGTTGAATAATTGTTTTCAATAAACCCTTTCATAGTTTTAGATTAAGACAATATTTACACTTTGAAAAGAAGTTAAATGAACCATCAACTTTCATTACTGAGAATTAACAAACACTAAACAATTAAAAAAAACTATTTTATAGATAATTTTTACCTAAACTTTTGGCCCGCGTTTAAGATATACAACTATATGTAGCGATAAAACTTATTAAAGTCTTAACTTTTTTCATTAAAGCATTAATTATATAACTTATATAATATATTTAAGAG
>JAQFZM010001687.1:0-16872 GCA_034695785.1 Galumna obvia | reverse complement strand
AATTTATAACAATTTTTACAAACTTTTGGTAATCATAGATAACCCGCACCCTATGTATTACCCGCAGATAAAAATACCATATGATCAGTTTAAGCAAGTCTCTGAAAACGTAGATTTAGTTCTTTCAATGTCTTCAACAGCAATAACTGATGGATTTGAGTCGTCTGAAAGCGTTTCCGAAAATGATTTTGAAGGCTTTTAATTCTTAAATAAATGTCTAATTTTCAAAAAATATTAAAATTAAAGTTTTTTAAATAAATAAGTTTTAACTTTTTATATTAGTGTATAACCCGCACCACATAGATAACCCGCACACCATATTTTTGGCCCAAAATCCCCAACTTTCTTAGATAACCCGCGGGGTATCTACAGGACTTTAGGGTAGATATTTCAGGCATTAAAGTTTAAACTAAATCTTCGATTTTTAATGAGCGAAGAGGTCTATAGATACTATCTATATAACCATTTAACTATAAGAAATATCATCTCTATCTAAATGTTGAAAAATTATTGAATATTTGAAAAGTATGGCCACTATTTTTCCAAATAAAATAAACAAAATTGTAATTTATTTAAAGTTTGACCACTTTGTTAGCTCTTTGACTTTTTCATTCATTCATAACTCTCAAAACAATTTGCGTTTCTATTTCATTGATAAAACATCTCTTTTTACCATTATTTCAGTTGATTTGAATGCATATTCTCATCGCTTTAGTAAAGCTTCGGATGAATTTCGAAGTTTAAGAGCAAATGATATTTTTTTCAAAAGTATAGTTAAAGGACTTAATCGTTCGACAAATTGTAATTTTAGTGACACAAATTGAGCCAATTTTACGACATTTTCTCTGATTTGTTTTAATAATTGTAGTGAAAATGCAGTTCTCGTCCATTCGTTCCCTTATTTGTTGGACTATTGTTTGGCTTAATTTCTTCGATGTCTACTCTTATGATTAGTTTTTATACCATTCTTTAAGTATTTTTGATAAATATTTTATTGACAGAACTTATTTTGAGCTCAAATGTTTGCCAACTTCTTGATCGGTGAGCCTTCTCTTAATATTACAATAAATTCTTTCGATATATTTTTTATACTCTTATAAAATATAACTCTTATGACAAGTTTACCGAATTTAATGATATTTCATTGATTTTGTTAACATAGATACAAATACAGTCAGTACCCGATTTTGGTCAACTGATAAGGTTTTAAAAATCATTGATAAAAATTGAATCTCTTTAACATTAGGACACCAATGTATAGGTTCACAAATGTCTTGAAAATTATTGGACAAAACCGGGGTTTGACTTATTGACAGTTGACTAAATTCTAAAGATGGCCAAAACTATAACATTATTTAGATCTTCTGTGACATTCATTATCGTTGTAAAGACATTTACTTACCCTCAGGACAATCATTTGAACTAGAATTCCAACTTTTTGACATTTTTCCAATCCTTCCCTTCCCTTAATTTCATTTTTCAAACCCTTCCGTACCTTTCCCTTGCTCTAATTTTATTAACCCTTCCCTTAAGGGTCACTTACGGGAAGGGTTAAAAAGTTGGATCTCTAATTTGAACGTTGAAGACATTAAAAACGATTTTTATGTCATTTAATGGTATTTCGAAACACTTGAGAGAAAGCTTTGATATAAACAAATCAAATATTAATTTCAATTTATTTTAAATGAATTTTAATAAAATATTTTCTGACAAAATTTAGTTCAACTGAGAGTTGTTTTAACGTTAATATATTTATGGATTCTATGAAAGAGTTTTATTTTATTTTTTTTTCAAAAGTTTAATCAAATTTATTTTGAATGAGAAAACTTGATATGAGTTCAGATTATTTATAATTTTATTGAATGATTTAATTTATTTAAATTAGTTTTCATGTTATTAGTCAATAGTTTTCTGGTATTATATGAAAGGATTTATCTAAAAGTTAAGCCTATATTCTATTAACTAATGATTTGTTGGAATTTGCAAATAAAATCGATTCCCAATTATTATAATAATTATTGTAATTATAGATTCTTTCGTCGATAAATCTAATGACAAAAAATCTAATTCAGAAGTTTAATCATTGGATTGATTTTTAATTAATCCGATTATTTTTAGCCGTTTCTCTTCAATACTCTTCAAGTGCGACATTTGGCCGGTTCTACAAAAAGAAAGCTATCGTTTAAGAACGTATCCAATGTTGTCATCCAATTATTGCATTCAATTAAATATAGTATTGATGTTCCGTTCGCTAATATGGCAATGATTCCCAACTTAAATATGCAGACAACAAATCTTGACAATCAATTACCTAAAAAAGTGGGAAACACTTTTCAATTAACTCTATTATTAAGTTTTTTTTTACATAAATTTCAGTTTAAAGTGACCGATAAGTTACGTAAACCTTTTAAAAAGCGACATTCAGTGGTATATCATCAAGGAACTAATAGAGTGAATAAATATTTGGCCCAGGCCATTGATGCCCGCAGTGTTGACAGAGAAAAGTCAACTCACGTCAACATAATTACCCTTTGCTTTAAAGATAAGTTTAAAGAAAGACAATATCATGAAGAGAGAGATCGAGGATTTGGTATGGCTTTGGCCTGTGCTATGGCTGTTCTTATAATGCTGGCCAGTCTTCAGCTCACAATACTTCCTCGGTTTGTATTTTAATTTAAATCATTGAATTAATTTTTACTAATTCTTTACTTCAGAACCCTTATTCTGGTTATACTATTCTTGGTTGCTTTTGTCTGGATATCAATGCTTTTGATTCTAGTTATGGGGGCCCGCCTTCAGGTAATTATTCAAAGTTTTCTCAAAATATTTACCTAAAAATTAATAAATTTTCAATTTTGAGTTAAGTAAACAAATGATTGAATTATAGCATAAATGCATTAATAATTTGTGAATATTTAGTTTTCAAATCATTTGAAATTTATTACATTTTGAGACCAAACACTTATTTATTCCAATTCTCTGCGAATCAACAATTAGTTGACTAATTGAAAGCCTAATCTTTTATTTGTTTGAATTATATCTGAATATTTTATCAAAATTTCTATTAAAAAATAACAAAAGTGACGCAAAATTTAATTTATTTGTATTTAGATCTACGAGTGTTTGTTTTCACTAAATTTCTAACTTATTTACCAAAAGTTTAATCAGTTTTGTTGAGCCATAACTTATACCTTAAGTTTTGAATTAATCAAAATAAGGCAAAAATATTGTCTTTTGTGTATTTTATTTTCAAATGAAATTTTAAGTGTTTTGCAAAAGAAATGTTATTCTATGCCTCCGAGCGTTTCAAAACTCGTTTAATTCAAATTCTTATCCAATAAACGACTAATTCTTATACCGAATATTAATATAAAATGATTAACATTTTTAGTGCGTTTGTTGGGATATTTCAAAGCATTTTCTTTTACGTCTGGGAGTTATGATTTTCACAGTCGTTATTATATATTCTGTAGCCCAGGTCAATGTTGTGAGTATTCATTTCATTCAATTTTTTAAAACTTTTCATTAATTAATCCTTAATTTCAGTTCACATGTATTGAAGACAGTAGTTGTCAGTCAATTACAACAACGAATGCAATGCCAGACCAACACCGCTGGTGTCCATATCCTCACTATATTATAATGAGTTGTATTCTATCGTTCTTCCCGTTAGTGATATTTCTTCGACTGCCAATGATGTTGAAGGCAGCGCTTCTCATCCCAATGGCGGCCGTCTTTTTAATTGTCATCGAATATACTCATAATAGACTCTTTCAGTGCACTTATGAGTCAGTGATCTATTGATAAAATATTTTATTGATTTTGAATTAATTGATTACAGATTTGGAGTTCCTTTAAATATAATCGGACCCGTAGTTATCGTTCATTTTGTTTTAGCGGTTCTAATCCATGGAAGACAAGTCGAATGGACGGCTCGTTTAGACTTTTTATGGAATACTCAGGCAAATGAAGAGAAGTCAGATATGCATGAATTGCAAAACAGTAATCGACGAATACTTTTCAATTTGTTGCCGTCACACGTGGCCACCCATTTCCTCGACAATCAATTTAGGAATAATATGGTCATTATCTGTGTTCTTAATTAATTGATAATCAAATTCTTTGTCAGAGATTTCTAATATTTAAATACAATTCCTAATAATTGTTTGCAAATCAGGATCTCTATCATCAGTCATACACTAAAGTCGGTGTTTGTTTCGCTTCGATACCAAATTTTATGGAATTTTATATGGAATTAGACGGCAATAATCAGGGCGTAGAATGTCTTCGACTTCTTAATGAAATTATCGCTGATTTCGATGAAGTAATAAATTTGATTTTAATTTTAAAACTTAATTAATATATTATTCATTCAGTTATTGGATCATCAAAAGTATAGAGCGATCGATAAGATTAAAACAGTCGGCAGTTGTTATATGGCAGCCATAGGACTAATGCCAGAGTTCAGAATCCCTGTGAGTTTCGAAGTGATATCCCCTTTTCATGAATTGAACGCACGTTTGATTTCGCAAATTGTTTATAGGAAAACGACTCCGTATTTGCTGCTGAATGTATGTCCTGTTTAGTTGACTTAATCTTCGAAATGAGGGATCGATTGAATGAAATCAATGAGAATTCTTACAATAACTTTATGCTTCGGGTCGGCCTTAATATTGGACCCGTAGTCGCAGGAGTTATAGGTCTATACTTTTGCTTATTTGACATCACTTTATAATAGTAATACTTTGACGCAAAATAATAGTTTTGTTTTGGTTTAGGCGCGCGTAAACCTCAGTACGACATTTGGGTCAGTATTTCTTATTTCTTAAGTAATTATTGAATTATTTCTTAACCAAATATATTAATTTAAAGGGCGATACCGTTAATTTGGCCTCAAGAATGGACAGCACTGGTCTCCCAAATCACACTCAATGCACAGAAGACGTATATTTGTTGCTTAAAGTATTCAAAGGATTTTCAATTATTCAATAATAAATGAATTGTATTCTCTTAGGACTATCCCTATGACTTTCAATGTAGAGGAAGAGTCAAAGTTAAAGGAAAGGGCGAAATGACTACATATTTCCTCATCGATCGTAAAAATACAAAGAATCGAAATAATTATGAGTTAATCCCTTCGAATAACGGATCGAACCGCACAAACCCTATTACAGGAGGAGTTCCGACTCCTTTTAATCTATTAAATGGGGATAAAAATCATTCAAATTCTAAAACGAAAAAAATCTCTTCAATTAGTAATGATATCAATAGTAACACAAATCTTTCAAATTCTCCTTTAATTCAACCCTTAAGTAGATATCCAGTGAAAGCTTCAGATTTAACCAAAAGAATTGATTCCATTCCAAGTTATAATCCCCCGAAACCTATTATAACAGATATTGAAAGACCAAAATTAAATAAATCACCGCTCAATACAATCAAAACCATAGCTGAAGAGCCATCCCCTCCCGAACCCATTGTGACGGGCAAAGGAGACGCCTGGGAAACCCTTAAAGAACTGAGTTCATCCGTACCACCTCCGCCCCCAGAAACAGATTATTTGGTCACTTCTAATGTTACTCAAAGGCCGCTAACAATTATTTCTCCGACTGGAGTTCAAGAAACTAATTTGGATGACATAACTCCTCCACTTCCGCCCAGAGATCTATCAAATAGTAGAACTTCACACAATTCATCGATTAATAACAATAGTGTCCAAAAAGGAGTAAATACGAAGTCATTCCCTCATTTCTTATCTCCGATTGCATCCCAACGGACGACATCTTTAGCCGAAACAAATGAAGCCACTGCTCAAAGTCAGGACAGTCTCGACGATATCGACACAACTCAGGCCACTTCTGTAAGAGGAATGGGTCGGCCCTCTTCTTTAGACGAATCATCAGTATATCATTCTTCTTCTTCATCTGATTTGGCGCCAATAACTGACGCGGAGACCACTTATGAAGGACTTACGCGCACAGATTTGGACACTCCTTCGCCAGCATTTAATCGTAATTCTGGCGGTTCTGCTAGTCTTCAGTGGGTTTATCCAAATCCAGAAAATACTACCGACGGTGAGAGAAATTCTGTTCGAACGCCAAATAGAGACGATTATTATTTTTTCAATAAACGATCCAATGATTTGTTTGGATCGAAAGCAAAGACTAATTCTTGTGCTCAAACAGATGTTCAACAGAGAGCCAAAAAACAATACAATCAAATGCAGTCAACGCCTCAAAATTCTCTTCACTCAAATCCACAAATTTCTATGAATCAAAAGCATTCAAATGTTAAAAGTCATGGCTCTTATTCCGGTTCTTATAAGAGTGACGGTTCCTCAGGAACTAATAGTGCCCGAAGAAGACATCGAAATATTAGAAAAGAACAGTTTAAAGATGAAGACGATATGAACGCTCCTCTCCTTAAAAAGAATTCTTTTTCGCGGAGAATAGTCGCGAGCGATACCGAAGAAGAGTTTGATTTAAACCAAATGGGGGCCGCCTCTGCCTCTGCCTCTGCCTCTGCCTCTGCCTCTACCCCTCACAGAAGTCATTTAGAATTTGTGAGGCGTTCGCCATCTTTTGATTCCAATTCTTCCCGAAGTCAACGAAAGGGTAGTCTTCCTGACTATTATAAATCGAACTCAAACTCAAAATATGGTAAAATTTTGCCAAAAAAGTTGCCGTCAATGGAAAGTGTCTCAAAAGTAGCGGTCAAAGAATCAAATGAATATTTGCCAAAACTCAGGAGTAAAGGATCGCTTCCAATGATTCCACTTCAAGAATTGCGAAATGTTAGTGATTTTGTAATGGATTTCGGATACAAAAAGGAAAAACATAAACGAAACGATGAATTTTCAATTAGTTTTGAAGAGGAAGAAGAAAAGAATGATCAGATTAACAGCAATAAAGACCATCAGAACGAACACGAAATTATCAAAAATCGAGCCCTTAATTCAAAAGCCGATACTTTGTTAGACATGACCGCAGATTTTGTGGATCTCGAACACCAATTTCTTAATCCACGTCCGACTCCTTTTAGGTTTCCTTTAGTAGACATCGATTTTTCAAATAAGCGAAACAATAATAATAAAAATGAAAACAAATCGAATGCAAACTTTTCTCCGCAACGGAAAGCGGCCAAAGAATCGGAGTACGAAAATCTTGATTCCGATGACTTTCCCTTTTATGAGGGCGACAATGAAGACGACGACAATCAATTGACTGATGACCGTTTAGCCACCGATGATAGCGATGAAGTCCGTTCTGAGGATCAATCTATCGATGAAACCAATCGGTTATTTGATGACAGCGTCGCAGCTTTGGATGGAATGTCTGTTATGAATGAGGCCGGACTCACTGATGCTGAGGGAGCTCTCAGTGATGTTAACTCTCTATTAAATGATGGACACGAAGCAGATATGGACGACACGAGTATGTCTTCGCGATCGGGTGCCAGTTCTCGAATGTTTGATAATATCGATTCAGTAAATCTTATGTATGACTCAGAATTTGAATATCCGGCACAAACACGACAATTGAGATCAGATATTCTATCAGATGACGATTGTTTTAATGTGGACCCAACCAGTGATATAAACATCGATTATCTGTCAGTACAGCACTCGACCAATAATATGGTCGCCCCAAACACTTTAGCTGAAAGACTTGAGAACATTCGAGTCATTACAAGTAATATCACCAGAAATTTTGGTCAAACAAAGACCGATGCGTTCAGAAGCAAAGCTCATGAAACCGATGACTCCGAAGCGTAGATACAATTCTATTGTAATGAATTGAGTGCCAAAACTGACAGAAAGTGTTATAAGTTTTAGAAAACTTTGAATCTAATATTAATTTATTCTATTTTTGCTGACATTTCGTTATTAATAGAAAACAAATATATTTAAAAACAAAAAACAATGAAATTATTGATTCAAACTTTGAGTTTGAGATATATTTTAAGCAATAATTTAAATGAAAACCTAAACCTAATATTATTTAATTATTAATTGATTTATTGATTCTTTGATATTTTTAATCATTTGATTTAAATATTTAATATCATTTTCTCTTCAATTCATTACTTAATATTTGAATAATTTGTTATTTATTTTTTTTTATTTATTTTAGATCTCATTTAGATATGAATTCTTTAAACACAACTCCTTTTAAACAGAATATAATCAAAACAAATCTGTTTTTTACCGTTTAATTAAAAACTAGTCGTTTCGCTTAACTATTGATATCTGAGAGCAATATTTGATGTTTAGCACAATTTTCTTATCGATTACTCAATTATTTTAATAACTCTTTTCTTAAATCAAAACAATTCCGACGGAATCTCTGATTTGTATTTATTGTAATTGTTTTACAGTTCGACTCGAATTCATTTGTTGTTTTGACAAAACATTTTCAACGAATTTCTTCCAAAACAATAAAATCTTTTTTGAATTCATTTTTAATTTATTTTGATTTTAACCATTAAATTATATATTTTATGTTTTTATTCATTTTTTCCATTTTTTTTTGTCGATTTTTTTCCTTTTTGTGGAGGAGTACCCAATGAGTGGCTTTTCGTCTCAGAGGGTTATTTTCCCAAATTTGTGTTGCCAGGGCATCTCAGAGGGCTATTTTTTGGCTCATCTAAATCCAAAGTCTAGACTTTAGAGCTATAAAAATGAACCAAATTCTCAAAAGGTTCGGGGATTTAATGGAAAAATTGTGATTAAAGTAAGTTATTTGAAATGTTTTCCGAAATTAATGAACTGAAAGAACAAAAGTTTCTCAAAAATTGAGAAATTAATCACTTATTTGAGGAAAAGAAATAAAATTCAATAATTTTGTGGTCAAATGTCTGTTAATTTATTGTTTACCTAAAAATATATACAAATAATGGAATTATGATTACAATTAAATATATTAATAATTAATAATATAATAATAGATCTCAAGAAGTATTAAAGAAAACAAAAATGGATATTAAGGCACAGAATGATTAACGATTGATAAACAATACTATTGTTGTTTTAACCAGATTTGATACCCTGACTGGAATTGAGTCGCGAATTGGAATTCTTTTACATTTTATGTAAAATAAATTTTGATTTAAAAAGTTTAACGAAATAACAAATCAATGGATAAAATATTAAGACATAAATATAAGTAGAGAAACAAAAAAGAATGGTTTTCACCCACTATTGGAATATAGAATCGAACTCAAGAAGAAGGAACTCAATGATCTGGTTTTGATGCATTCGTAACATCATATCGAACGCAAAATTATTAGAATCGTTTTGCGGCCACATTAGAGTCGGCCCGAAGACAATGGCCAGGTTTTGAATATGCATTCGATTTTGGTCGCTGTGCTCTTTCACTCTGTATTCAAATAATATGTTATATTAATTACAATTTGATTCAATACCGGAGTAAATGCGATAAAACGTATTTGAGTGTATCGTAATTGGGTTTCGGCAAAGCGTTCACCAGTTTTGTCAGCGATTCTAACTTTAATTTCCGATCCGAAAGAACTAAATTTAATAGAATTAAAACTCAATTTAATTGATTTTTGAAATACCAATGATTTTCATGAGTGAATCGAATCGATCGCATGGAAAAAGTGGTTCTTTCATATCTCGAAAAAACATTTTTAAAAGTCCTGTCAAAACATGAACGTCGTCTTCGGCCCAAATCCCAGAGAAGTCGTCATTATTTATTTGAAACCTTAACTTCTGGACCTGAGAGAGGTTACCACAGGCGCGGTATAGTCCGTCCGCTTTTAGATCTTTGGCTTCAATTGCTTGAATGCACTGCTGAACAAACTTTGGAACCATTTGTTTATCTCTTAAACATAAGATTTCGAGTTTTCCTCCAAATACGGGTTCATCTGATTTTAAAAACATTTTAATCGTTTATTCGTTAATTTATTCTAAAGTTTAAACCAAACCTTTAAAAATTCCTTTTTCTCTGAGACTTTCGAGAGTCGGTCTTCTTCTGAGGAATTGACGTAATCTTTCTTTGATTTTCTTTCTTCTTTCAGATGGAATGTTATTTGAGGACTGACTGTTAGTTAAAGGCATTAAACTTTCGTTTTCTGTCAAATCTTCACGTTTTCGATATTCTATTAATTAAAACAAAATAATATTAAAGTGAATAAAATATAGATTTAAACAAACGTTTTGTAGATTTGGAGCGCTTTAGTTTTGAACTTTGCTTTTCGTTATTATTATCGGATTCGTCACAAATCGCGATATTTGGCTAAAATTAATTAAAAACACTTTAACTTAAATATTATTTTTTTAAAAATGAATACCAGTTTGAGAATCGTTTTCTTTATCAGATCGAACCACTCTTTGCAAACGAGAGCGCACTCTTCTTGAAGCAGAACCTGTTGTCCAGCAATAGTACTGACTTGAAAACAATTTTTTCTGCTCGACTTTTCAGGACACCATGCAATCATCGCTCCGGTCAAGTCTATGATGATCTCAGGTTTCGAACCCTTTAAATATAACAAATAAATTCATTTAAGAATTAAAACTAATGATAAGACAAACCGATTGCGCGGATTTGGAATCTTTAAAAAATAGTAAGTAATAGTGAGTCAGAGCTAAATAACAATTTGACCAATTCTTTCGCATTCGTTTTCCCCCTTCAATCAGTTTTGTTCGGTTGAGAGTCCCCTCTTTTATAGTTTTCTATAAACAAAGTATTAAAATAAAGACTATTTAACTCGAATTTTGTTAACTGACCACACATTCATCCAAAGAATTGGGCGGCGGTTCATATTCAGGAATTGGTGGCTCCCGTTCTGACTCAAGATTTTCTTCTTGTAATAAAATGGCTAAAAATAATTTAAATATTAAGTAATAAATTTCAATAAAAATTATTTATTTAAATGAAATAAATAAATACCCGGAATATTTGGTCGCGAGGAAAGAGAATTATTGACCGGAAGGAAAGCCATCGAACGCGCTTTGATATTACGCTCAATAAGAGATCTCTGAGAAACTGACAATTTTGTCATTTTTCTGTTCAAATTTTGATCATTAATTTGATTTTCATTTGAAGGACCGGAAATCTCTGAATTATTTTCTTCTGACGCAGAATTCTTCGGCCGTTCCTTATATTTATAATAAGTTTTAATTAATAAATTCATTTTGAGAACAAATTAAATAAAACAAAAAATTAATGAAATAATTACTAATAAATTCCATAATATTATCATAAAAATAAACAGAAAAACTATTAATGAAAGAAATTTTCATTAATTTTAAATTAAAACAGAAATTCAATATTAGGACTGCATTTGTAGCCATAAATTAAAAATAAAATCAAATGATTGCGTACTTCGGATGACTCTTCACTAACTGAAACGTCTGGCAGTTCCCAATAGGACTCCTGTCCATTCTCTTCGAAAAAGTAAAGCCTTCCATTTTCGTCGAGTTTACAAAACCACTGAATAATCAAAAAATTAGAAAAAATTTATTAAATGACTGAAAACATTATTTCAAAACATTTGAAAAATAAATGACAATATTTTTTAAAACCAAAATTATATAATTGTTTTGATGTCTAAAACCTTTTGAATTTCTTCCCAACTAAAGAGTTCTCCGGAATCAAAAAGTGGTGACAACTGACTATCTGTGAGACTCTCAGATAGAGAATCACTTTCGGCGTTGGAATTCATTTTGTATTAAATAAAGTCAATTAGAATGAGCTCTGAGTCAATAAAAAGACAGACGGATATGAAGAGAGGAAAACATGCGATCGAAGGGATGTCAGAAATATAGTGTTGTTTGGATTCTAATTGAGAACATGTCGTCATATCCTAATTACTATACCTTTTCATTTGTTTTATTATTTATAAAATAAAGTTCTTTCGTTTCTTCGTTATGTTTTCGAGTCCATCCTTTAGGAAGTGTTTGCAATTGACAAGAGTTGGATTGTGTGCTCTTCGATTCGTTTGTATTATCATTAGTTGTACTTTCATTCGTAGATTCACTTTTATCGCTACTTTTAATAACTTTTCTCCAAATCCTTGACTTTGGTTTTGGTATTTGTGGCGAAAATGTCGGTGAATCTGATAAAAGACTGGTATTTGGGGTCGTTGACAGTGAAGTGGTTGAGGAATCGGTTAAATTTTCTTCTGAATGACTGGTCATGAGTTCATCTTCACGCGAATGTCGGGACGGTTTTCTTCGGGGAGGTTTCCACGAAGTTTCGCGACTCAAAGAATTATAATAAAATTTCCTTCCATTTGAGTCCTCATATTCTGCCCAATGATTCAAAAGTATTCTAATCGGAGACACTTTTGAGTTCGGGATCGGAGGCATTGACCGAATGTAACGGCTTTTGGAACTCATGGGAAGGTTTGCATAAACGTTATTAGAAGTCGAGAGACTATTATTTTTATTAATAAAATCAGTGCTATTATTATCACAGTTTTCGTTGTCATCAATCAAAGACTCTTTACTTGAATCTAAGGCACCGTTTGATTGATTAAATCTGTGCTCGTCTTCGCTGTTATCATCAGTACTGAAACCACTGCTCAAAGGATTAGTGAAACTGAGGCCAACTTTAATGGTTGATATGTTTTTCTTGTGATCACTCATTGAGTTCTTAACGTTTGAATTCATATCAGTTTTATTTTGAAACCAATTGTTATTAAGACTTAAATCAAAAGCTTTGAGATAACAGACCGGAGCGTAAAATAATTGTCTCAAATCAATGTCTGTACTTTTGTTGACATCATTGTTGACATTATCTGTTGGACGATATCTAATGCATTGCCACCAATCGGGGTTTGTCTTCTTAACGACCACCAGTTGTTCCCCTTTTTTCATACGAACCAATTTTCCCTCTTCTGTGGAGTACTCGAAGTCAAACAAAACCAAAACCTTTTCTTCTTTGGTTTCATTGGAATCACTGGTCGAAGACATTGAAGACATTTTTAAATTTGAGTTCAAATGTTTTAAATCTAATCTAAATCATAGTTTCATTCATTTATTTAAAGCAATTATTAAAAACAATGAAATCTTTTCTTAAACAACGATTAAATCCATTGATTTGAATGAAAGTCATTATTATTTTGATTTGATGTCAAAAATCACAAAATTTAGTAAATATTTGATCACAAAATTGTTTTGAAGTGAAATATTATATTTTAAATAATAATTTATATAAACTTAACATTTGGTCGAAACAATTATTTCAATCAAATGTAAATATTTTAGAAATTAAATCATTTATTAATAAATAAAATAAAAATAAATAAAAGTCTAATGTATTGAATGCTATCGTATTTCTTAAGGCATTTATTATTGAATGAAGAATAACATCATTGAAAGGCATTCACTGTTTTATACGTCAGTATTGAGTGACTGTTTGGCCACAAACACAACATTAGAGTACAGTTATGTGTCGTCGCCTCAAATTCATTCACTTTTTCCAAATGAAAGCACCTCTTATTTGAGTCATACCTTTCTTATACATTAAATTTAATATACAATTGTATTTAGTTATATCTCTTAATTGAATATTTGTCTCAAATATTTTTTTTACTTATCGATTGTCAGTCGTATAACAAAATCCAAAAAACTATTACTTTTGCACTGAAAGCAAATAAACAAAAATAAAAATCAAATTCCAACTAAAGTTACCTCAAATTTCACTTTAGGCACAACTTTTACAAACTTCTATTCATTGAATATCAGAAAAAATTGTATTAAAAGAACAAAAATATTAAATTCTTAACAAATTTGTGAGTTTTAGTCTTTAAGTTTAAATGGTTTTGAGTTGTCAAATGTCATATGAACAAGGTGCAATCGTGCAATGGTGTTCTTATTTGAATTCAAAGCTAATTTTTGCTAATTAAAGGTTAGGAACTAAAAATTAAGCCGAATTTGTAGCCATCCATAAGTTAATGACTATTTATTTTTAGATTGTATTCTATATTCGATGTCTTAGAAAAAAAATACTCTAAAATTGTTTTGAGTCATAACTTGAGAGACAATGAGTCGACAAACGAGTTGACGATAATTAACTTCTATTTGTAGTCACAGCCGACAAATCATTTTAATTACTCGTTTGATCTCATAGTCAACAGTAGTCAACAACCTTTTCGTATAATTCACAGAATATTCAATTTGTTATTCGACTCAACTCTTTCATGAAAATAAAATTGTGATCGAAATGTCTTGTTTTTGAAGACAAATTAGGGGTAATTAAAGAGTTTTACTATAATTTACTATAAAAATGAGGAAAAGCATTGAATTTTCTTTTTAAAAAAAATTGTCGTTCACTGAAAAAAAAAGATTAAAAACAAATTTAAGAAAAAAAACAAATCGTTTTATTTGAGAATATTTTAAATAAAAGTAAAGTATTATTTCCAGAGTTTTTTGATCGACATATTCTTTTCGGCCTCTTTTTGCATGACTTTGGCGACAGCCATTTCAAAGTCCTCTTGAGTGACGTGAACTCTTCTCTCTCTGAGTGCATACATACCGGCTTCAGTACAGACTCCTTTGACTTCAGCCCCGGAGGCGCCGGTCATCATTTCGGCGATTTTGCGTAGATTAATGCCCCTGGTTAAATTCATTTTTCGAGAGTGTATTTTAAGAATATCGAGTCGAGCCTCTTCGTTCGGTGGAGGGAACTCTATCTTGCGGTCAATACGACCCGGCCTTAAGAGGGCCGGATCTAAGATATCGATTCGATTTGTGGCCATAATTACTTTGATATTCTTTGTGGCCTCAAAGCCGTCCAATTGGTTCAACAGCTCTAACATTGTTCGCTGCACTTCTGAGTCACCGCCAGAACCCGATTCAATACGTGAAGAACCGATCGAATCGATTTCATCCATGAATATAATGGAAGGAGCATGCTCACGTGCCATCACAAACAACTCCCGTACCATTCGAGAACCCTCTCCAATGAATTTCTGAACCAATTCAGAACCGCTGACACGAATGAAAGTACAATCGGTGTGATGAGCGACTGCCCTTGCCAATAGGGTCTTTCCAGTTCCGGGCGGACCATAGAGTAGTACTCCTTTGGGCTGAGCGATTCCCAGAGCTTCGAACAGTTCCGGATGTTTAACCGGCAGTTCTATCACTTCTTTGATTTCTTTAATTTGTTTGTCGAGTCCGCCAACCATTTCATAGGTACTGTCCGGAACCTTTTCAACCATCATTAGACTAACCAAAGGGTCCACTTTATTCGGAAGGATTTTGTGAAGAGTATACGAATCGTTTCGAAGTGCGACCCGACTGTTAGGCGTCACATCATTTATATCAATATTCTTGTCGATATCCACCACAAACTTTCCCTCGGGATGTACTTTTACTAACACTTTCTTCTTATCCATAGGTTTCACTACTTCTCCGACATAAGATCCCTGTTCTTGAAGTAATTGTAGTTCTTCTCTAAGCATACGAACTATGGATCAAATGATTAGCAAATGTTTGAATCACTTATTCATAGATTAATCATTAAAACCTTTGGCGTTCAGTTCATTCCTCTGTGCCTGAAGTCGTCGCAGATTTTGGTTTTTATCGGTGACTATCAGTTGGAGTTCTTCTATTTTTGTGATGTAATACTGTTTGAGTCCATCCCCGCGGGACTCAACCGAATCGATTTCCATTAAAGTCTTTTGTCCCATAATTTCCACTCCTTTTTAGATTTGATTTAACACTAATTTAAATATAAAACCAAAACATAAATGTTTTTAAAATCAAATAAAGATTGAATTAAATTTTGTGTTTAAATAATTTGAGTCAAAAACTGCAAATTCACTGCTTTTGAATCAATGATTTTATTAATTATTTGTTGAAAAGAGAGAGGGCTCTCACTTCTCTCTACAGTAACAGTTACTGTAGATTCTAATACAATAATTGTCCTAGTACACTTCTAGTCTAACTATGAATTCTAGTATATTTAGTTACCAGAATCTAATTCATTCAATTCATTTAAAAATTAATCCATTAAATTGATTAGTTGATCATGCTTAAATCTTTATTATAATGAAAAGTACTGATTAAATAGTGTCTTTAAAATTACAAATATTTTTTATTAAAATAAATATACATAATAAATGCAGTGTTTCTCAACTCGTTTTCCGGTTGTTGCAATTGTCTTTCCTAACGCACAAATGTCTTTCCGTTTATTTCAATTGATTTTATTATTTTGACTTTTATACCAATTTAAAACAATAGCGGGCAAACGATAAATAATTAATGCTTATATTTGGCTTATAAAATCTTCTCATCAAGATAAACTAATAAATTAATAGTTTAATTTATTAATTTTAATTAATTAATTAAATAAAAATTAATTAAAATTAGTTTAATTTAAATTATTAGTAATAATACATTGGACACTTTTATGTCCGACCACTTTTTCGGGTGGTTTCGGGTGTTTAAAGCTGCCGTTCAAAGTTGTATGCATTAAACTTAATGAATAATAAAATCAATTGAAATAACCGGAAAGACAATTGAAATAAGCAAAAAGACAATTGCAATAACCGGAAAACGAGATGAGAAACGCTGTATGTAGAGAAAGAACGATATATAATAAAATCTTATTTTATTAGAAAATGCTTTCAAATTAGTTTTTTATTTTATATATTTATAATTTAATACAAATGTTTTCGTCAAATATTTGACTAAATTTTGGGCCAAACCTTGAAATTCGGAAAAATAAAACTATGAATTACAGGACTAATAAAGTTTATATTTTTACTAAAGAGAGTGTCCCACCCCTGGAAGTTGGTAAATGTAAAGCAAATAAGTACGCCCTTATGCATAACACTCATAGTCTATGAGTCATAGAGAATACATGGAAGAAAGAGATTGAAATCTTTAAACTCTCCTAGATG
>JAQFZM010001686.1:0-16873 GCA_034695785.1 Galumna obvia | reverse complement strand
ACGATTCTCAAAAAATAACATGGTGACTTTCAAACTTTTACATAATTTTTAAACTAGATTATGTACTGAATAAATGAAAAAATTTTGGCTTTGAAATTCCAACTATAAAATGGTAAATCTGTTTGCAAATAAGAGGTAAGATTCCTGGATGTTGGATTATGGATAACGTGGGACGCTGTCCCCCGTACCCCCATTTTAAACATTTGGTAAAGGTTGCACCTAACCTAACCTTAAGTAAACCTTACCTTACCTAACCTAATAAAACAAAACCAAATTAATCCTAATCTAATCCTATTTATTAATAACTTAACAAGATCTAATATAACTAAACCAAACATAATTAAAGCTAACTTTAGATCGGATTCAAAATATTTATGATAAAATAAAGTTGATTTTAATTCAAGTAAAGATCACCCAAGATAGGCTTAAACCAAGTTGGGGTTAATCCAAATTTTATTTAACCCAAAATAATATGAGCTTTCCAAAATGGTTTCTTGGGAGGAGGGTTAGATGGGGGTTTGCCGCCCGAAAGATATAATTGTTTCTTAAGAATTAAAAAGGGAAAACATAAAAAACACAATTTTATTAAAATGAATACAAACATTATTCAAACCTAAAACCCATTATAGAACTTATCTCAAATTATACAACTCTACGCCTCAATTCAAACTAAAATCTGAGCCTAATTTTAAACCCAACTCAACCTCACATCAAAACCCAACTACAAAATTAATTTAAAACCCACCTCTTAACAAAATTTATTACGTCATTTTTATTCTAACTAATCCTTACCTCAAACACAATTTTAAATCTCACTCCAAAAAATACCTATCTATTATACCATAACTGCACTTTTGTATATCTGTCTCTTTGTCAAACATAAATATAAAATGATTCATTACAAAAATATTCTATAAGTAAACATTTTTTATTTATTCAATTAAATTCTTTTTCTTCAGTGAAGTTCGAAAAAGAATCACAACCGTAAATGGGGGAATTTTCTAGTGGGCTGGTACTGACATGAACTGTTAATAAAAATATATTACTTTATATAACCTTGTTAAATCCTTACCAATGAAATCCAGCATTGCTATTTGTGATTTTGCACTTTTCATTCCCTTTGCATTTTGGTTTACAAGTTCTCTCATCATTCCTTTGTTGCCATTGTTCATTCTGCTTTACGGAGCAAATAGTCTCTGTTGCATTGACAATTGAGAGACTTATAATGAAAAGCATCAGGATTATAATTCTATTCATTGTTTTGTTTGCGACAAATTATTTTAAAGATTAACAACGTTTTTTATCAAAATTATATTAAAATTCAAATATGTTTTAAACAAATTTGAAATATAATCTCTTATTTATAAGTCAAAAATAAATTAATATATTGAAGCAATCCTATGAATTAGAGCAAAATATTTTTGATCAGGTTTTGAAAAACATTTTTAAATTTTTTTTATAAATTTAATCAAAACTAGTTTTTGATTAGAATTTCGATCCAAGCATTAAGATATTGTTTTTCACATATTTATCACCAATTATGCTATTGCATGTTTTATATTTTTTGACTTTTTGAATTATTAGATTAAATATATCAATTATTTGATTTCAATTAATAATTTTTATTTTTATTAAAAAGTTCAATTATATAAAATTAGACACTTGACTAAAAGTTGTTTAGAACACAGAATATATAATTAGTTGTGTTATCTGTAATATAGACAATAATTTAATAAACAAATAATTGTTTTGTCTATAATTCTAATACAATGCTCTTTAAATGAAATTTGAAAACAAAATCATCAATAATTTTAAAGAGAAGTCATTAAAAATAAGTTTCACAAATTATGAGCATGCAACATTAAATCAATGAAATGTGATATTAAAATCATTTTATACAAAAACATAAATTTTATTATAGAATTAACGTAAGTAGTTACATGAATTGATTTACCAAAATTAAATATTTAAATCAAAACTTTTATAATAATAATTCATTAAAGCTAAACTAAATCAATTATTATTATTATTCTTATCGATTATAATTTAATTAATAATTTATTTAATAAAAACAAAAAATGATTACGTCGTCACCAATTGATAGATATCGGCAATAGCTCTTAACCAGGGATGGCGAAAGGACCGAGCCCTAGGGGGGGTATTTTGGCAAAATACCCTACCCTAGACAAAAAAATGCCAACAGACCTAGTGTCTGTCCATAGACGCTAATGTTAGGGGTCCCAAACTCCTAGGGGGGGTATTTTGGAAATTTTGCCTTCTAGGGGGGTATTCCGGAATACCCCCCCTTTCGCCATCCCTGCTCTTAACTATTTACCGCCTAAAAGTTCATGTATGCTCCGGTAAATATATAATAGAAAAATTTATGTTTAGAGAGAGAGAGAGAAATGTTTAAAATTAATTTAATAAAAACTTTTTATAAATTAAAGTAATTCATTATTTATTAGATATTATAAATAAAAATAAAAAATTTCTCAATAAATCCAATAAATACTGAAGAGAGAAAAGAAAAAATACTTAAACAAATACCATAAAACCATATTTGAAATGAATAAGTACAATTTTCAAATGTCAGTGTTGGCTCGAACTTTGAATTTGTTAATTTGTTATCTTTAAACTTGAACTTGACTATTTTCTGTTAGCTTAAAAACACATAAATTTCGATATTATCTTAATATTCAGATGAATAAAGTATATTTATACTGTTTATAAATAAATATTTATCATGATAAACGTATAGATTAATTTATATTATTTTAATATTTTATTCATAAGCTGGGTCAGTATAATTGTTTTACTGATAGGTATACCAAACATTTAATCAATATTTGTTTTACTATAACTCAAACCATTTGTTTTCTATTGATTCAATAAATTGTTTAACAAATTATTGTCTTAAAGAATCACAAATTATTGGTTCAATATTTTGTTAATCATTTGAGGAGTATATAATATATTTGAATAAATTGCTCAATTAACTCATCTAAACCTAGATGTTTCTTTGAAAAGAAAATAAATATTTTAGCAATTTATTAAAATATATAATTTTAACTTTAACAATTTATTTAAAAATTATGAGTTTTTCTAACGATAATTAAATATATTTTATTATAGATTTCATCAAGGTCATTTATATATTCGGGCTGATTCACCAAGATTTATGGAATCTTGCAATCTCATATAATTTTAATCTTTTCAAATTTATAATAAAATTAGTTATTTATATTATCTCTTTAACGAATTAATAAGTGTATAATTGCATTCACTTGAAGTAACACACTATTTGTAAAATAAAATTTCTCCTTTAAATTTGAAAAATATTATCAATTTAAAATTCTAATTATTTAAAAAATTAATTTTTAAGCTACATTTTTTTAAAATTGTAATTGGAATTAAACATGCTCACTGACAGTCATCTCTAAGATCTTTCGTTAGAACGCTGTTGCCTTAAGGAAAAGACGCTGATTTCAAGCATTTGTAAGCATATAACAGTACACACAGAGGGTGAAGTGCAATACAAACAATAACGAAGGAATAAAATTTAAGCTCTAAAGGGGACTACTTATTTGGATTAAAAGTTTGAATTTTATTTGCTTGGCAAACCAGACTCCTCCCTTTGACGGTTACATATATTTTAATATTTTAATAAAAAAGATCAATTAAGCCGAGCCACTTTTTTTGATTTTCAATTTTCCTATTTATTTATAAGATATTTATAGATAAAATTAGCTTGCAAATTTCAAAATTTTGAAAATTCGAATTGAACTTATTCAAAAGTTTACTAATCAATATTGATTAAGCAAGATGTTTTAGAGCAGGGCTAAATAATTTATTTAATTACCGAATTTCAATAAAAAGTCTTTACTAAATGCAAAATTTTAAAAATTACCCATTAGAGTTTGAACGGATGAAATTAAAAGATGAAGTTTTAATATGTTTTTAATTTTTAAGCTAATCCGTTAAATTAATTCGCTCTAACTTAGTTCCATTTAAAAAGAATAAGCTTAACTAATGGATTTTTAAAAATCATATAAATTCCAACAGAACAGGGAATGGCCACAGGGGTTATAGCCCGAATACACCCTTGTAGCAAAAGTAGAATACCCTGTCTAGAAGAGAAGAGAAAATTAGAGAACAATTAAAAAACTGGTATATCCCCTTTAGGATAGAAAAATTGTAGTTCGAAAATGCAATAAAAGTTGACCATCATCTTAATTCCAACACAAACCCTTGGTATACACCCTGTGATTTGGCCCGTGGGCATCCCTCCTACAAAATTCGATTAAACTCCTTATAACTTATATAAGCAGTTAAATTGATTATTTTTCATTTAGAAATTTTGAAAAATTCATTTTTTTATTTAAATTCCTAGTTTTAATTCAATATATGGAGTCAATAGAGGCCTTAATCAGAGTATTCGGGTATCTTCAAAGATCATGTCATTCTTCGCAAGTTTGCTGTCCTATCAAAATCATTGGATGCTGTTATGATTGCAGGTCAACATTGATTAGAAATGGTGGTCAATTGAGAAGACAAAAGTTTATTTATATAGAAAACCTTTTTAATTTTAATTCTTATAACTTTAATCAACAGGAGTTGTATCAGCTTCTATTAGCAACCTTCAATCAATAATTATGGGACCCTTAGCAAATAATTTTATTCTCATAAATGAGACCTCTTTATAAAATGTTTTCATTGAATTTTCTCACAAATAATGTATATATTAAACTTATCATGCGCTGTGTTCAGGCAATAATTCAATTATTTTTAAATAATTAATAAACAATTCTTTAGTATTTGGACTTTTTCTAGATTATTTGGTAATTAAACGCCATATTTTGTATATTTTATAGAAATTATAGACAAAATAATTTTCAATTTATCTATTTCTTGACTATATTCTAAAAAACTAAGCTAATTATATAAATTATTATAAGATTATCAGCTTGTTTGCAATGTTTTACTTACAAGTATGATTAATTTTAAATTATAATTTGAAAAAATATTTTAAGCTGGAACAATTAATTTTGTAAATAAGTAAACTTTTTAAATGATTATTTTAATTTTCCAATTTGAAAGAGAATTCATTTTACACATATTATGTTATTTTAAATGAATGCAATAATAATAAACTTATTAATTCATTAAAAGATTAAAATTATTTAAGATGGCTTGATCACCTTGTTTTTTGAATTTTTTAATCCTCTTCTTCCAATTCATCTTCTTGTCCCATTGTATTCATAATTAGCTATAATAGTTCTTTTTCCTCTTCAATATTTGTTGATTGAATGGGTATTTCAACAAAATTCATTACTAAAGTTGGATGATTTTCTTTCTTAATTAAAATAAGTTCTTTTAAAACAATTAAATTTAGTACCAAATTTCGTTTTAATTCAAGTCTTAACTCTTTTAAGATCTTATTATCCTTTTTATTACTATTTGAAATGAATTTCTTTTCAAGTTTCTCGAATATATCGAAGTTTATTTTGAGTAGTTTCGCCGGCTCAATCATTGGTTTTGACCTATCTGATTTTCTTTAATTAGAATATTAGTAGGATTTAATATATTAGCCAATTTTTCTATATCTACATAGAATATTGGTTGAGTTTTCATATCTTCAAATAGTTTTCTAATCTCATAATGAATTTCTTGAGTTTCAGAAATTTCTAATAATAATAAGCGAAATGAATAAAATTTTTTAATAATTATAAATCATTGACGAACACAAAGCATAATTGAGAAAAAAGTTAAAAAATATTCCAAAATATAAACCTTCAAAACTCATACCCATATGAACCCATAAATAAAGAATAATAAGGAGATTGACCTCAAGACAATTCTTAAACAATTAATTCCTGAAAATATCTGTAAATAAGTAGTAATGCCAGTCTTTTGAAGATGGAAAAATGGAAGACTAATATTAAATTGGTCTCAAATCAGACCCTTGGTATTTTGCAAATTAAGAATATGAGCAAGCACTAATTAGCTTATCTGAATCATCAAGGAAAAGTGAGGTAATGATCAAGGACAAACAATTATTCAAACAAAGCAAATTATTTCTTCTTTATAGCCGTGAATTAATGAATGTCAACAAATACGATCACGATGCAACTCATTTATAATATTAAAAGTATTAGAGAAAAGTAACAAGGACATTCATTAACAAGTGGTGTGTGCGGCACAATATTAAACTGAAGAGTATGACATCAAATTACTAATACACTAAATTACTAAACTGATTGAAAAGTCTTTTGTTTAATGCAAATATTATGCTCAAGCAAATCAAAATTAAACTTCAATTTAAATCCTATGAAAGCTTAAAATTCCTAGTCTAATTCTCACCTGTTTTATCAAATGTTTTTTAATTAACTAATCACTGAAATAACCCAGGGCAGAAAATTTGCAGACCTCCCAGCAAACTTTAATCCTATGCTCTCTTTGTTAAACGGTTTAGTTTTAATTCTAAATAAAAATTTCATCAAGATACGTATATATTTAATGAATGCCTTTATTTTTTATTTACATATCCGGTTGATTTGACAATAGATACCATAATAATTCTTCTTCATAGCGAAAATCAAACCAATGATTTAATTGAGCAACTTGTAAACAAGCTCAAATTTGAAGAAATTGAAATATCAAGTGCTCACCAATAAGTTTATATATTCAAAAGTCGTCAAATGTTGAGAACTATCATTAGATTTGAGCGAAATATTCAAAACCAAATTTAACACATTTTGAAAAGGCGATGCTTTATCTAGGATTATGTATGACATGCGCTCAACCTATTGAATTGACCATTTAACTATGCCTGACCAGTGTTCACCTTCTCAACTAGAAATTCAAGTAAAATTAATTGAAATAATTAAAGTAAAACGCGAAATATAATAAACATTATTTGAGGCTTAAGAGAAAGATTTTAATATAGTAACAAGTTTACAATTAAAGATATGTGACATAAAGGCTCTATTAAGTTTTAATGAAATGTTCGAATTTGGGTTTAATGTATATAAATGAAAGTGACTTTATCAAACAGATAGTTAAATCTTTTAACGATATAGAAATTAAGAAAATGTCCCGATTTAGAAATTATTTAAAATCCAAAATGTGAGCTTGAACAAAAGTGACAAACTTTCTGAAAACCAATGGACATTGGGTGCTTGCTGTTTTTTTCTATGAAGTCCTGCAAAAGGAAGTGCTACGGAGGGATTTGTCTCATACAAAACTCAAAGTGCAAAACAAAGCCCTTTGAGTAAACACATTTTTAGATACTTTATCAAGATAGTTTTATTTTTTAATTATATAAATTTTTTCTTGTTGTGCACTATCTCATTTATAAGTAAAACATTCGGAAAGGCTGGCGATAATATGGGAGGAAGTTTTGTGACTAATAGTAACAATATTTATTGAAATATTTCATTAAAACGGACTTGATCGAATAGTGACTGACCTAAAAAAATGTAATTGATCATTTGCAATGAGTTAGTAAGGAATTTGTTTTATTTTTAATAATTATAAAAGAATAAATAAATTAATCAAAAAAAATTATTATTGCTAATTTAATTATTATCATTTTGGAAGAATTTTGAAATGCTTGCTCATATCATATAAAATACAAATGAATTTGATATACAAAAGTTACAAAACTAGTTTCCCTTCCAGGAATTTATTAATAAAAATACCATGTTCAGTCATTACCATATAAGCTTTAAAACAATCAAATAAGGATGAATTATCATGGAAGTGACTTATATAGATTAATGTTATAAAAAAAACTCCATTCATTATTTTGTATATAAACTTTTACTTTGAACGTAAATTTTAACTAGTTAAATACTTTTTATAAGTTAATATGTTACCTATTCAATTTTCAATGATCGAGTTTGGAATAAAACTCTACAAAACTTTACCAGATAATCTTGAAAATAATTTAATATCACCTTACTCATTGAATAATATTCTTCTGATGCTTATGTGTGGCTCTCGCGGTATCTCAAGAAAACAATTATCTGAAGCACTTTTCGGGAAAGAGATTGATCAAGACCAATTGAAAAGTATTCTAAAAATAATAAAAAAGATAATAAATGGCACCAAGGACCTTTCTTTGAAGAAAGAGCCTGAAAATGTGATAATCACCAAAAATGTCATTTATATTGACTTTGATATTAAAATTAAGTCTAAATTCAAAGATATGATCGAAAAATACTTTTCAGCGAAAGTAATAAAAGTGGACACAAATCGAAGTTCTTTTAATGATGTCCTCAACTCAAATGTTAAAAGAAATTCAAAAGAATCGGATAATTATTTTGAGTCAATATTTGCCGGAAAAAAGGTATTCTTTATGAGTGTAATCTATTTAAATCTTAAACCAAATTTTACTAAAATTGAACGTGGTGAATTTACCACAAATATTGAGGAAACTGTAATGGTTGACATGCTTATTGGATGGGATGAATACCTTTTTATAAAGAAGCCTAAATTCACTGCAATTGAGCTGTACTTTAAAAATACCGAAGCAGTTATGATAGTCTTATTGCCGGACACCGACTATTCTTTACCACAACTGAAGGATGAGCTCAACCTTCAAATGGTTAATGAATTGATGGAAAATTTATGTTCAGATGTGGTGGACTTCTATTTACCGAAATTCAAAATGAGATCAAATAATAATTTGATGACATCTTTAAAAGAATTGGGTGTCGACGCCATCTTTGATAGAAGAAGTGCTGACTTTTCAGGGATTTCTTCTGATAACGGATTTTTAGAAGAGATATTAGAAGTTAATCATACGATTGATATAGAAGTCAATCAGGACATGATAGAAATGGTTGGCATTGAGGCACAGTTAACAAACGTTGTTGGTAAAAGTTGCCAGGCAAAAAAGAGAAGATGGTTACCTTGCAAGTGTAAGTCGTTTTAAATTATTTAATTTATATGCATATTATAAGTTCTTCTGATATTGTAATGAAATCTTCTCATTTGAACATAGAATATATAATCTAGTTATTACTTGTATCAAGTAATTTTTGTTGTTGTTGGTAAATTCTCTTAAATTTGAATGTCTACCTGTACCGGTTTATCAGATATTTTACTTGATTTGGTCTAGTTTGACCGAATTCTTTATAAATATCACTAAGTTTATTTAAATTAAATTTTAAAATTTTTTATTTTTTAAATAAATTTATTGTATAAAAATACTAATTATTAAGTAAAACAATCTTAACAGCAATGTATAAGTTTAGTTTAGGTTAAAGAAAGGTTTAAATATAGGTTTGAGGTTAGGCTTGAGGTTAAGTTTGAGTTTAGTTTTGAGGTTAAGTTTAAGAAAAGTATTTAATCTGAGATTTGTTTTTATTTAATACTTGAATACAGTGACTATACCGGATAATTTTGTAAATATGTTGCTTGCCTTTAATTATTTACTACAATGCTTACTTGAAAATTCAAGGAAAAATTTACATTATATCTAGATACATAATCATTTTTAATATATTTGTTATAATTAATTTTAAAGAAAATATTTAATTTTAATCAAGTAAAATTTAAAACATACAAATAGATAAATATTTCATAATATTATGTTAATTTTTATTATTTATATGTTTTAATTTCTCTTGGGTTTGAGATAGTTTAGCCACTATTTAATTTCTTGATTTAATTATGGTTATAAATTGATTATTTATGGTCAAATTATTTTCAATAAATACTAGCTAATTATTCTTTTATAAGTTTTAAATACAAGTATTGCGAAATATAATCTAGCATAGGGTCAGGCAATAAAGGTCGTGCTTTCTGAATTACCTAAATTTGGTAAAACATGTGTACTTAAACAACATTACATGAAAATTAGTATTTAGCACTCTTCTGAAAGCATTGCTTCACAAGTGTTTCAATTAGACTCACACTTTCGAATCAATTGTAATGTAATTTTTGAATACAATGTTTGTTATGTGATGACTTCCTCTTAAGAGTCCTCCCGTGCCTGTGCCTAATCTAGCACCAATAATTATAAATATTTTACATGAGATATATTATTTAAATATACAAAAGTTCTTGGAATAGAAATTAGTCACTTAATATCAAATTACAATTAAATATATTATTTGTTTTATAATTAAAATTTTAATTTATTATATATTTCTTATTTAAAAATATTTTTTGATTTATAGTTTCAACGCTTTCTTCTTTGGAAACCACAATTAAGGAACTGCCACGTCGTGAGAAAATTGTAGTGAACCGACCATTTCTTTATTTATTGGTGACTAAAGACAATGTGAATCAAATAAATTCACTATTATTTATAGGCGAATGTAATAACCCTTTAATTTAAGTATTAATATTATTTAAGACAAAAATTATTTCAAATTATTAGTATTATATTTTTTCAAATTTATACACATTTATGTCCGATAAATAAAAGATTTTCTTTTGGAAATACTTAATGTCCTTGATATATTCTTTGTTTCTGTAAATTATTAAACTATTCCGGGTAACTTAAAAATTGATAATTTTTTAATTAATTAACAGATTCTAAAATGGTTTTCATTAAAATATTCAGAATTATTGTCTAGTAAAATTAATAACAATATATTTGAATCAAGTTAAAATTATTTTTAAGCTTAGAAAATTATAAATTTAAAAAATCAATAAAATCTTTAAAAAAATGAAATTTTATTGCGATTTTATATTAAGTTATATAAAGAGAGACCAGCAACTTCTTTGTGAATATTAGCTTGTTTAATTGAATATCCCACATTATTTCAGGTTTAATCTGTTTCAGATTTTGATAGCAATAGTCTTTTAGTTTATTTAATAAAAAATGTGCTTTTCAGATTAGCAATGCTCTTCTGTTTTATATACGATTATATTGATCTCATTGGTTTCATATTAAACTTTTAAAAAGATTAAACTAAATTATCTTAGTACAATCTAATTAAATCGATTAAAAAATCCGTTTATCCTTTTATAAATTTAAAAGTTTAAGTAACCCGGTATATTTTTGTTCTTAACTTTATTTTTAATAAAAAATTTTAGTTGTTAGTGAATTTTCAAATATTATAAATATTTTTTATTTAATTTGATTTCATATTAATATTAAAATAATTGAAAATATTTATTAGACCACTCAAAGAAGGAATTTTTCCTGGGCGCCCAGTTGGGCTTGCAGTTGTACGCCATGGTGGGTATCCTGTTGTACGCCAGGGCGGGTATCCTGTTGTACGCCAGGGCGGGTATCCTGTTGTACGCCAGGGCGGGTATCCTGTTGTAGACCATGTTGGGTAAGCAGTTGTACGCCAGGGTGTGTATGCAGTTGAAGTCCTTTGTGGGTATGCTGTTGTCGAGGGATTGATTGTGGTTTGCTCGGGAATGAATGAAGTTTTCTCGGTAATGTTTGTGGTTTCTTCGGGAATAAATGATGTTTTCTCGAAAATGATTGTGGTTTCCTTGTTAGTTGCTTTTACAACTGGAAATAGAAAAATAATTACAAGTTAAAATTTAATTTAAAATAATTTACTGTAAAAGTAACCAAAGAAAAACAAATACACAAAATATTTCATTTTCTTTGTTAGAATTTCAAACACTAAATACAATTCAAAGAGTTATGTTCTCTACTTTATATAAGAATATTATAGATTGCCTAATTCAGATATAGTAAAGTGATATCAGTTAAGCTGTACAATTATTAAGCTGAAAGTAATTTCTTTAGTTCTTACTAAGAAAACAAGGTTTCAAAGAAAATTTGAAAACTGTACAAGTAAACCAATCTCAGAAAAAATGTTATGTTCAAGAGGATTTTAAATTATTATCAAAACTTCACACTAATTAATGAACGAATATTTTTATTGATTAAAAACAAAATTAAAGCCAAAAATTACATTATATGATTTATTATTGATTAGAGAAATATGGTATTATATAAGTAAAAATGAATGAATTAATTTAATATTTTGATAAAATTATATACAAGTTAAAAAATAAATAATAAAATAAAGTAAGGAAATTTATTTAATTGGTTAATTTCATTTAAGTGATAAATTATCTAGTATTATTCCATGTAATAAAAGGAAGCTTTAATATGCACAATAATCATAAAAACTTATAAAAAGGAATTAACAAAGTTTATTACACTTAATTATACTGATTATTTTATATTATAATTTCTTATTCATTTTCTTTATGGTTTTCAACCAAATTATTAAAGAAAAATTCAATTTTTTTTAAATTTAATTTTACTTTAAAAATAAAAAATTACTATAGATTCTTGATTTTTTTAAATTTTTAATTTGTAAAAACTGAGAATGAATTTTAATAATTATTTAAAAATTTTCATTGAATCTCTTATTTTATTTATAAAAACACTTATTTTTTATTTATCTCAATGTACAATCATTAGTTTCCCACAAAAGTTAGATTATTTTATTACATCTTTAAAAGTTTCCATAGAATTTATGATAGAGATTAGTTTTGTAGGTACAGTCAATACACAATTATAATCCCTACCTTTATAAGACTTACACCATTATTATCCCTAGATTGTAAACACCGAAACAGTTATTAAGAGTCTAAACTTACATCATTATAATCCTTACAAAATTATAATCTCTAAAATTTTCTGCAATAACTAAAGTCTTATAATTGTGTATCTACTGTAATTTAATTGATTAATTATATTAAAGTTTATTTGTATAATCATATAAATAAAATTATATATGTACGGAATTTGAACTAATTATTTTGATAAAATAAAAGTTTTATATTCAATATTAAAATGATTGTTTCTAAATAATTATTGCCTTAAATCATAAGATTATTAAAATTTGTACAAAACTAATAAGATTTATTAAACTTGTTTTACCTAAATATTTTTGCTTAAATACTTGAATAGAATATTATAAAATAAAAACCAAGTCAGATAATGTAGACAAAAATAATATTTAAAAGGGGGTAAAAATATTGATCAAGGAGTAGTATTTTATTAGAAAATTAACGTCGGTTAATTCATATAATTTGTTACTAAATTCATTAAGTATAATGAAATGTTTCACCTTCTATGACAAAAAAAATAATTCCTGGTCATGATTAATTTGGTTTATGATTCAAATTCTTAAATAAAAATATTGTTCTGTTATGTTTTTAATTGAATTAATAATGTCTTTTATATAATCTATAATTACCTAAACATAATTATATAATACAAGTAAGAATTATTTCAACTATTTAAAGAATTTCCCTATTGAGTTTGATTATAGATTATTTATTATTATTAAAGTTATTTAAATAATTTTATTGTCTTAAGAAACTGTATTCTTGCCTTTAAAATAATTATCCGCTATATAGGTATGATCTCGTGATTATCTAAAAATATTATCTTATAAGGTCAAAATTAAATAGATGGTAATAAAGTAATAATATTGAAATGTAAATAAAATTATATTTGCAAAACATCATTGTGTTAAACATGAAAAGGTGTGACTTTCCCATAGTTTTGACAATAAGATTGAAATCCGTGAATAAAGTTATAATATTCAAAGAAATTAATTATTATTCAAAAAATCAATAATCTTTGTATTTTTATGACAAAATAGAATTGAACCAGGAATTCTATTGATTTTAATTAAAGTCGTATTTTAACCAACTTCATTTTGTAGACAATATATAAAAATTAAGATAAACTTACTTATATTTGTGATAAATATGTGGATTAATGAGGAGTTTTGTCAAAGATTTAACAAGGATGATTTGATTATGAATGACGTTAAAAATGAGTCTGCTATTAAAATTGGCTTCTCCCAAACCTGGGTAATTTTATATCAAATCTTATCTATCAATTAATATATATAATAAATTATTTCATCTTGTCAAGTTTACCAAGTATAATAAGACTCACGAATATCTTTGTGAAAGCAATTTGCCTATAGCTTGGTTTATTAGACAATATTTAAATCTTAGGTAATTTTTATTAAAGTTTTTATACTTTAGTTTGTTCCGAATTTCATTTGCTTTTAATCCGTATTGTTGAGAGTGAAAATGCTTTTCATTCGATAGTAATTATCTATTCATCCCAACAATACATTCATTTCCCAAAGCATTGTTTTATGAATTGAATTATATTTCATTCAATCAAATATCAAAGCAATCGATTCGTACGAGAGCTGACAGTATTGTTGGGACTAATATTTAATTACCATTGGATAAAAAGCATTTTTACTTTCAATAATATGGATGAAAAGCAAATGTCATTCGGAATAAACTGAAATATTATTATTAATATAATTATTTTATATAAAAACTTTAATAGATTAAAAAAATTATAACTTATATTTTGGAAAAATTAATTTTTACCTTTTAAGTATAAATATAGTTAAATTAGCCCCTTCATTTGGTGGAACTGTTTTAAAAGATGGTACTTGCACTGGAACTATGAACTTTTTCTGCAATAAAGTAAAATTGGATTTAAGTTTAAACATTAATTTTTTATTAACTAGGTAGTTAATATGATGGTCACCCCATTTGTTATGGATGTCAATCGTTTGAAAATACTTGATTCTTATTCTTGTAAAGACTACAATTCTATTGTGATAGTTTACCATGCTTCATTACTTAATTCAAATGGCTTATATAATATCATGCACATTTTCCCGATATCAATTTGGCTAATAATGGCTATTATTCTGATGATTCTTATTTTAATCAATTATTCTATTCGAAGGAATTACCTTGCAAATATTTTTATTTACCATATTGGAATTCTATTTGGCCAAGCTATTATATTAAAGAAATATCATAGTAGGATATTGTTATCAACTTGGTTAACTTTAACATTTATATTAGCATTTTACTTTAAAAATGATTTTATTGCAAAGATCCTGGTGAAACAACCAGAATATATAAATGATCTTGATGATGTTTTTCACAAGAAATATTCAATTATAATAAGGAAAAGCTCATATTATTTATATAAATTGTACAAGGTAAAATTAATTTATATTAAATTTAATTTTATTTATACCAATTTAATTTCAAAGAAATATCCAGGAATAGGAAAAAGAATTTTGCAAGTTCCTTCTAATTTATTAAATACACCAGAAATGATTAAAAAACTAATGAACCAAAAATTTGTGATATTTTATGACAATAATTTGGTAAACGTTTTATTAAAACAATACAATAGCTATGGTTTGAGTCACAGTAAAGCTAATATCGATTATATGTTTGGTATACCTATTAGTAAAACTATTGACCATGCTTATAAAACAAAAATTAATATGATGTAAGTAAATATATAGAATTGACTTGCTAAATATTTATTTAAAAACAGGATAGATAAACTTTATTCATCTGATATTTATGGATACCTTTTCAACAGATATGTATTTTTGAGCAGAAGAAAAATGAACCAGTTTAGGTTTCATAATGAGAATATTGCAATTGATTCAAGGAACGAGCCAACACTAACTTTAGAAAATTGTATTTACTCATTTCAAATATGGTTGTTTGGTATTTGTTTAAGTATTTCATTTTTTATCTCTTCGGTATTCATTAGATATATTGAAAAGTAATTAATAGTATTGAAATTAACTAGTTAATAAAATAGGTAAATATTAATTGTTAGTAATTAAATTCTTAAATATTTATTGTTAAATAAAATATTACCCATAAATGAAATCTCACTATTCTCTCACTCAATCAATCACTCACTCATTTGATTTAAATAAATAAAATAAAATTTTATTAAAATAAATTGTAAATTCAGTTAAATAGATTAAAAGTATAAATAAATTAAAATAATTCTAATTTGTGTGATTTTATCGAATATTAAACTATTAAAGTATAAAATTATTCAAAGCAAGAAAAAAATGTTCGATCTAACGGCACTACTATCATACATGGCTTTTATAAGAAAAAACATAAAAATAACTTTCTCCTTGATCATTAAAACAATTAAGTATAGAATAAATTTAATTATTCTATCAACCATTTGATAATATTTATTTGTTTTATAGATATTCTCAGTTATGATTTAATGATGTTTTTTTTAAATTGACAAAACCTTTGAGCCAAAATTAATTGAACCATATTTTATTATTAACTAAATATTAAACTAGATACTACTAGATATTTACTAGATACTATATCAATAAAATCAATACACAAATATTCACTATTAATGTAATGTGAGCGATCATTAAAAAAAATTGCAACGGTTGCGTGCAGTCAAAATAGTTATTGCTTTTAAACAATAAAATCTATTAAATTTTTCAACAAAATTTCTTTCAAATTGTACTCAGAGTATCAAAAAGTGAATTACATTAAGTTATTCATTGCTAACAAAACCCTTTTTGAATGAAAAAACTAATAAGGGGGCGATTAGTCAATGGCATCATATATGATTGTTTATTCGATGCACAACACTGAAACAGTATTTATTAATGCAAGCTCCCATTGCAGTAATTGTTATCAACAAAAGTTTGAATTCTTTATTTTAATTTAAATATTAAATATATTTTTGAAATAAAATTTTTTAATTCAAATAATTTTTTAAAAATTTTATTCTTCGCTTTTTTAATAAACAACTATATATAAATAAAATGATATTTTGTTTACAAAATATAATTTATATTATATTTTTTCAATACACTATTGTATTAAAAAAAGAAAAGGTGTGACTTTCCCATAGATTTCATATTAAGATAGAAATACATGAATAGAGTTATAAATTATAACTTATAATATTCAATAAAATTTATTATTATTCAAAAAAAATCAATACTCTTTTTAATTATACAGTCAAAGTCAAAACATGGGAAAATAATTCATAAAATGTGCAAACTAAATTTTCTTGGATGGAGTTGGA
>JAQFZM010001685.1:0-16880 GCA_034695785.1 Galumna obvia | reverse complement strand
CCGATTATATGAACCAATCAGTTTTATGAACTAAATTCTAATTCCCAATCGGTTCATAAAAATGATCATGGACTGTACTGTATATTGGTTACTATTAAATTAAGTACGTTGACTCCATTTAATTCCGGATAATCTAATTCCGAACGCATACAAAACATTTGCTAATATTTTATTAATTATTAAAATTTAATTAAAAAACAAATGACAAAAATAAAGCACAACTATTGACCATTTGTTTACAATAATTAAGACTCATAAGTGTTTTGTCGATTAAACACAATTCGAAAACATTTGATTAGAGTCATCACAAATGATAAGCGTTCGGAATATTTTATCGACCTTTGATTTAATAAAAAATATTATTAAAATAAGTTTTTAACTAAATTTTTGATTTTAATTTAAAGATAATCTTTTAGTTAATCCAAATTTATGTCTATATTTTTAGCCAAAACAGTAATAAGTCTTAAATTTAAATAAATGTAAAATCAGTCCGAATTTATTTAATTCCGAACGAACTCTTTGCTTCTTTACCCTATGTTTTATATGCGTTCGGAATTAAATGGAAGGAACGTATATTTTATAGAATATTTTATTTACAAAATTTTCACATTATTTTATTCAAGTTATCAAGATAAGTTTTTCATCATTTTTCTAAGAATATAAGAAAAATAAAAATTCTTTAAAACCATTAATAAATTGATTTTCCTTTAAAAGTTAACTTGTTCATTTATTAATGTCAGCTTTATGTGTTCAACCAATTAATCAGGGAAGTTATTATTGAGAGCATTGAAGCTCTTTTGCTAGATAAAATATGATAATCTTGTTCAAAATTTAATTTAAATATTTAAAACAGTTTTGAATGAAAATTTAATCTAGATTAATTCTTTAAAACACACATGTTTATCGTTAAAATTCTATCTTGATATATAATACTCTAAGCATAAAATTTACTTGGTAACTTTAAAAGTGCAAAGGTTACTTTAATTTCCATTTAGTATATAATAAAACCATCAAATTAAATAAGAATTTTACTATTATATTATCTTGGTCAAAAAAAGAATAACTTGCGCAATAAATCAGATATTACATTACCCTAGTTAATAAAATCTTGGCTCAAACAGAGTTGTATTACAAACAAAAATATTTTTATTTACAAAAAAAATTACAGTTTATAGCATAACATAAGACACTAAAAATTTGATTTAATTTTTAATGAGATTTAGTCTATTCTTTAGTATTTGAAAATAGGTTTCACTCAAAGAATATATGAATACTTTTGTTATTATAATACGAATGAATTGTTACGAATAGAAAATACTAAACAAAATTGAATACAATTTTCCACTGAAACTCATGAAAGTTTAATTTGACTTTTTTCACACAAACCCTTTAATCCTGGGCTAAATCAATAGCTAGAAATTAAATTAGGCATTAAATTGACAAGTTCAATTTAATTCTTCATTGTTGCTGATAAATTGTATGATCAATATAAAATTAGTGATTAAGCTTGCTTGGTTTTTCTATCTTAATGCAATATTTGATTAATTAAGTATGCTAAGTTAATTCCTAATTTAACGTTTAAGAATATTGTATAAGTCTAGCCTAATTAACCTTGCTCACAAGCAATGATAATTGAAATATAAATAATTTAATCCCGAATATAAGACCATAGAATTAATTATTTATTCACTAGATTTTTGTGGAACATACCTAGGGGAATTGGATGCCATTAGGAGTTACTCTTTTTTCTTTCTATTTAGATATTTTGGCACAGAATTAGATGATGTGCTCGATATTACTCATCCAAATATAACTCTAATCTCTTATATGTGTTATTAAATTAGTTTTTCAATGAATTGTTAATATTTTTTGATGGAATCCTCGAAATAATATCACAACTTATTTACAAAACCTTAAGAATAATTTAATTCTTTCTTCAGAGGAATGGGAGGACACACAGAATAAGAGGAATGAGAGGAGTGGGAGAGAAAGAGAGAGAACTCTAAAGGAAGTAATAAAATATGAGAAGTGTTTGCAATCGAAAGGAAAATAATAGTTATTTTTTGTGGAAATGGGTCTCATCGGTATCGGCCCCGAAGGCAATGAACTGTTACCTCTTCTTTCATAAGTATTACTTCAGACATATTTGTTGGCCTAAAAAATAAACTCAAATATATTTAACTCTTGAAAATGTCAATTGTTTTCTGTGTCTGTCCTTTAGTCTAGTCTTAAGATGTGTTTCTCTTGAGTCAAGTGACCAAACATTTTATGTTTCGCGTCATTTGTTATTTTCATGGCTTAAGAATTTTGTCCCTAAAATAAGAGAAAGTCTTTAATAAATATAGTTTTAGTGAATCTTCGGTTTCTATAATCTATGTTTTGATGGCTTTTTCCGATGCAATTGAGCTAATCATTAGTCGATTCTAAGGCCTATCCATACAATTAAGAGGAACGCAATCTTTTTTGGATTACCTTTTTTTGATTGAATTTCTAAAAATAATTTTTTTTCATAAACTGTATTTACTTATTACATGAAATTAATGATTACTAATAATATTAATAATTTATTTGGGTTTTGACGAGTATTTCGTATTAAAAGTGTTTTTTTTATTAAATGAGATTTACTTCAAGAAATCTCTTTTGATGTTTATTTACCAAACGTTAAGTCCATGTAATAAAAAATTTAACATGGATCGATAACTATATAACGAGCAGAATTGTGATGAAATGTTTCAAAAACCGTTGAAATTTGAGTTATAGGGATATAAAAAATGATTTTTCGTAACTTTTTTATTTGAATTCTTATTTTTCTTAATTTTTAATACAAAGAGAAATAAAATAAAAAAACTAATTAAATAAAAAATTATTGATTTTGAAATAACTTTCTATAACTCAAACACTTTGTATTTAAAATAATATTTTACATAATTATTATTTCCTATTAGTATTAATTTAAAAGAAGTCTAAATCCTTTCAAGCACAATAATTAGCTAGCAAAATATTTAGAAAAATGTTCTTAAAATAAGTCATTCGGAAATTTAATCCAATGGATAATTAGTTTTTAATAAATTTAAAAATTGATTTTCATATTTAATAAAATATTACAGTTTATAAAAATAATAAACTATTATTCTTGATTAAATACTAATTTAACCAAGTTCACAAACTAATATGGACTTTACAATGAATCTTGTCAAAAATATAAACTAGTATAATATAAATATTCTAATTAAATAATTATCTATTAAATATTGTCGCACAGATTATACTCATTCAATATAATCAAAGTATTATAAATAGTTTAAAGTATTTTTGGAATAATAATTTAGCATGATACAATATTTGGACACTCTTGTGCACATTTGTAGATAATTTATTCCATAACATTCATATAATCTGCTTAAATATTTAGGGCTAATCTGATTGGAGTTCAGTTTGAAACAAAGAACCGAAGGTTTAGCCTATTTTAGATGATCTTCAGATCAATGAACTGAATATAAGAATGAAACCAACGGTTCTAATGTTAAGCAAATCAATGCTAATGAAGGGGTTGTTTATTGGAGAAACAGAAATATATTTTTGTATATTTTTTCATAAATTTAGTGAAAAAAAAGAGTTTATTTCACAAAAAATTTAAATTATTTTCCATAAAAAATAGTCTCATATTTTGAAGTCTTAGAGTTTATGAAACTAAGACTCAAATATGAAAGTCTTAACACAATTACAGATAATTTTGTGTTTTTTTTATATAAAATGCTTTCAATGCAAATATTTTGTTTTATTCTGTTCTCTTTGGATATGTGTGTTAGCTCTCTGATGACTATCAATAGTCCAGATTGTCTTAAGGCCCACACGTTCTCCATAAACGTATTCCAGTGTATCAGCCGGTGCTCATCAATAGGCTATTTGTGGTTCAGACTATTGGATGTCTTTTTTAATAATAAGAAAAAACTCCTCCGAGACTTATGGCACACATTTAGATGAAAATAGTAGCTCTTGTGCTCTACACTCAACTCATATGCAATTCCTTTACTCTGTTTTTGTTTTTATCTCCAATTTTTGTACTAAAACTTAGGGAACAGACTGTTTGATGGGAGAGGAATGGAGGGGAAAGTATTGTAAGAATAGAGAAAAGACAACAACAAGTACTGAAATTTATGCTAAAGAACACATCGGGTCTTCTCTCTGTCTTATGCTGTGCTCTGACTATCTTTGTGTGCAGTTATGTAATCAGTTATGCATACAAAGAGTGAAAAGCCCTGAGTCTGAAGGTTTTCTCTTCAGGTCTTATCTTAAACTAAGAGATGAATAAATATTTTATGGCTAAGGACTAAGAAATGGTCACTTATTTTTGTGAAAACCCTTATATATCAGAGCCTAAAGTGAGTAATACTAAAGCAATGGGTACTAAACTATGGGTTGAGTTTAACTCCTGTTTTGATTTGAATTTCTAATGCAATGGAAATCTTATTCAATCGATTCTATGAATAAATTTTTATGAAAAATATATATTTCTCTCACTTTTTGCTCGAATCAAACATTTTTAATATAAATATTATATATAAACTCATATTATTATTATTACTATTTTTAATATTATTATTAATAAAACTCTTGGAAATAGAGTTTATATATTAAAATATATGATTAACTTTTTATAACATATTTATAGAATATTTTTTGAATTTTTTTCTTATCTTTTATTAAATTCAAAATTATTTTTAAGATTTAATACAAATATTTGTGTTTTTTAACGAAAAGAAAGAGAAAAGAGTTTTCTTTTTAGTTAAAATACATTTAAAAATACTATCATTTGATGGATGAGTGAAATGGTTGGCCTTCATATGTGTTTATTACCGTCGCGAGTCTTCATCCATATCTGTGCGTCAATATGTTTGTTGACCGGTATGTGTAGGAGAGGACACTTGTTTTCTAGTGAACAGTTGGTTGTGCGCCAGTAATAGCACTCGCCTTTGTTGTCCTCCGGCTGTTTGGGTCTACAGAACTTGAGCTCTGTCTGATCGTTGGTCGGAGCGAAGTACAGACGCAATGGTAAAGGGTATCCGTTATAGTATTGATTGATGTCTGTGTGAAACTTGCCCTGAAGTTTGGCGATAGCCTCGACCGGTGACACCGGATTATCGAAGAACACCCAAACACAACACTTTGAGTTACGGACCGATTCAATGTTCTTCACTCTACCAAATGTTGAGAACCTCTTCATTAATGCTTTTTTGTTGTCTGAGTTGACGTTTTCTACTCTCAATCCGTTGTAATTCCATATATTTGTCGGTTTCAGTAGTTTTTCACTTTTTTTTGATGTCAACGATTGGACAACACATGCCTTTCCTGCTGTTCCAACCATTGATCGATCCGTAGGCTGTGTTTCGACCAGTTGTGCCCAAGTTTTTGTGTTTTCCGTATACTTCACACTCGACTGTTCCACAAATGATGTCTTAAATTTGATGCCGGAGTCGATAGTGTCGGTAAAACCGTTACTTTTGTCCGATGAGTTGATGACATCGAAAAAGTTATTATTTATATTAGTGTCGATCGCTTTCAACGGTTTATATGACTCTATTAGTGGTAGTCTTTCGTTGCGGTCACTGTTTTCGGTGCCTTCGGATAAGAGTCCATCGATGGCCGACCGAATAGAGTCACAGATTTTGGCGCTTTTCATAGCTTTCTGTTTATCGAAACCCATGTCTATGAGTGCTGAGCACATCATCTTTTTTAAGTCATCTCTGGTCTCCGCACAGTATGGGTTCATCTCAAGTATTCGTTTGTATGTCTCCTCTGATTTGGTCCACTCCTTAAGACCGGCCAAAGCTCTGGCTTTACGGAAATAACACTTTTCTATGGAAGGGTTGAGACGTATGGCCTCTTCGCTGTCGGTCAGACATAAGTGGTATAACTCTGTCCTCTCATAACAAAAGGCTCGGTTCAGATAAAAACGATAATCAAATGGATATAATTCGATGGCTTTAGAGAAGAGGTCTATCGCTCCATAATATTGTCCCGACTCTGCCTTTTTGTTGGCCTCATGTCCTAAAAGTACGGCTTTACTCCTTTGCATCGCACAGATTGTTGACTCACTTTTTATTAAACTTATATTAAACTTAATTAAAGGTTTGATTAACTTTTTTGATCAAAAAAATGTCTTTAATTTTATTAATTTATTGATTAACTGTTCGTTGAGTTTAAACTTAAAAATAATTGATTTTTGAGTAAATGTTTTCATTTAATAATATTTGAATTAAATTTTTCTGTTAATGAATACAGTCTTCAAAGTATTGTCTCGTGTTTTGAATAATTATTTTTTTTATGAAAAATAATTGTTTTAACTCGAGATTACTCTATAAAAGAGGTTCTTGGAATTTAAATTATCTGTTTTATAGTATTGAACACTGGTTAACAAGGGCAATTTTTTGGTAAAACTATAAAAGGGCATTAACTGAACACAAGAATGAAAGTCTGACTTCAATTCAGAGTGAGTTTTGTATTCAATATAAGAGACAGGAATAACTCAATAATGAAAAATGTAAAACATATTCAGGATATGCAATAAATGGATCAAATTTACCAAGCTAAATATTTACCAAAGCAAATAATGTTTAATAGAGAATTAATTTATTTATAACTTGTTATTTATCTTATTTTAAATTAATGCCAAGAGCCTTTATTATTCCATTAATCACTTAATCATTAATTATATAACTATTAATTATTTTTAAATAATTAATGAAGAAACAAATCCTCTTGCTACATAATTAAATAAAGATAAATACCCTTGAGCAAAAGTTTAGTTACAATTTAAACATTTTGAAATATTAGTCATTATTACCAAGGTAATTTAAAAATACAAAGCAGTGACACCGCTGCAAGTACAAATTAAACTTATTAAAATATATACCTTGATCATTATTATAATTTTACAGTTTTATATTAAAAATAAATTAGCAAAATTAGATTTAAATGGTCAATAATATTTATCTTGCTTAAAAATTATAACTTATAACATTTTTTCTTTTAAAAATATACCAATTATATGTTCCACACAAACTTATCCCGCTTAGATTACTTTAATAAATAATTTAATAGTTTCCCTAGTTTAAACTAAAATTTACAGTTTTTAAATTGAAATAGCATTTGACCAAGAACTTTTATATTTGTTTAAGCATTAAATCAAAGATTCTTTAGAAATACTGTTCATAATTATTAGAAATATCTTTAAAAATATTCTTGCATGTTTACCATTAGCCAATAGAATGTACAAGTTACATTTACTAAAATAAAGGCTTTAGGAATAGTGTTTAAGTATTAATTCCGGTGATTTGTTAGACTAAGTGTTAGAGATAATAGTGTTGCGCATCACTGCCTTCCAAACGCTTTTCAGTGAATGTTTTTTCAAGTTTTTTGTTTTATTACTAAAAATTATTTATATTTCGTTTTCAAATGTAATTAATTTGACATTTAATCTGATAAGAGCTCCTCATTTCCTATACTCTTACTATTTAATACGTGACTCGGAATATAAGCACAGAATAATTTTTAGTAAAGGAAAGGCACAGTTTCTGTAGTTTATAAATAAGTTTCAGTTCACTCATTCATTATTCAAATGCTATTTTCAAATAAGAAAAATCCATTCAATTTGTTATTAAAAAAGATATAATTCTTTATTTGCAATGAATTTATTAAAAAACTATTTATATATTCATCACTGAATTTGCCTCAAATAATGAAAACTATAATAAATGTCTTAAATAACATTAAAAACATTATTAAATGATATTTTAAATTCTAATACATTAAAAGTGAAACTTATTTTAATTTGTTTTTTGCGGTAAATATATTTAAAGCCAATGTTGGATAACCAAGATTACAGCCCTTTTTATGACCAAGACATTATTGCTTTGTTATTCTATTTTTTTGAAATTTAATACACCAAGTTTATTATTATTTTTCTTTCATAAAATAGCATAATAAAAATATTATTCAATATAAACGGGTTTGTTCTTTAATATTTATCTAGGTCAAAATTCTTGTCTGTTTCGGGATTTAATATTTTATATCAAAAATAGTTTTTCCGTTTTAAACATTGAAGGATGAGTTGAAGCAAAAGATAAGACAAGTTTAAGACTAATATTTAAAGGAGAGGTTCATTCAGAAGAAGAAAATTTAATAAATGCATCAAAAAAAAGAGAGATCACCAATGGAATGTCCAAGGGGGTAGTGATTAAAATTACATTGTTTGATATGTATATAAATATGCATATAAAAGTATCATGGTAATATTTTAATTTAAAATAAAAATATTAAAAATTATTGTGTGAAACTATAAAAAAAAGTGCTTGGTCATTTCAATAGCCAATAAATAGCTCTTCACAGTTTTAAGAAAAATATTATTCTAGTGCACTTTTAAAAAAATCCAAGAATTCTAAGAAATGCATAAATAGAATAAAAATCTTTTATTTTGTCTTTAGTTTTGTCTTTGAGTCAAACATTTATTCGAATCCCTTTCTCTGTGTTTTTATATAAAATGCATATAAATCTATGTCTGGCTATATATGGGTTTTTAAATGCCTAAAATTGTTTTAAAATAGGAGATTCTTTTTCCAGGTTTTTCTTGCTATCATCTGAGACATCACTCCTACTCTCATGTCTTTCCAATAAGCCCTACATTAGAGAAGAGTCCGCCTGTAATGCAGGAGAGTATCATTTGAGGGGTTAAGCGAAACGCGAAAATGCTTTGCATTCACAATGTCTTTACAAATATTCAAAAGAGCACAGAATAAGAAGAGAAAATAAAAGAGAGACAGAAAGAGCACAGAATAAAACACAGACTCCAAAGTCTTTGCCGTCTATTAGGGCTTAACTTTTCTTTTTCTTTTTCATTCGTTCCGTTTTTTTTCTGGTTATTCCGTTCCTTTAGTTCTTCTCTTATATAAAACAGTACTATAAGTTTCGGATCTATTTTAATATTATTAGGATTTCGAGTTTAGTCTTCTTTTCTTTCTTTACTGAAAGCTAACTAACCATTACTGCCACCACTACTGTCTCTTCTAGAGTACAGTAAAACATCTTTACATTTGATATTTTTTTCCCATTGATTTAGTGGTGCCCAAGTTTATAATTAGCTTGATGAAATTACAGACAATTTTATCATATTCTCATGGGTTTTGAGTAATCAGACATTCAATTAGCTTAACGCCAACTTCCTAGACATTTATCTTGCTTAGATAATTAATGGCTTGTGCTTTGACTGTATTCTCAAAGACTATTGACTTTTGCTAAGAATTTTCTGTATATTTTGTTACTCATTCTGTTTCTCTTCCTTTTCTGGCCTTATATTTATGCCATACTTTAGATAACTATTGATATCAAAAGAAAATTTAAAGTTTGTTAGACTTCTTTTCATACGTTTTCATTAAGAATTGCTTTGAGAGGAGAGAGAGAGAGAGAGAGAGAGAGAGAGAGAGAGAGAGAGAGAGAGAGAGAGAGAGAGAGGACGAGTATGAGTTAAAACGAGTCAACAAATTATTATATAAAAGACTTTTACTGTAAAACCCAAACGAATGCAACTTTTTTTATGTTATTTTTTTCTCTTTTTTTTGGATAAAATAAATTTATTTTTGGTAATCGATTGGAATAAAGTGAACTTTACTCAGGATTTCGGAAATTTTCTTTAATAAATCAAATCTGGGCTTTTTATTCTTGGATCAAATTATATTGATGGCCAAGATTTAAAAGTGTAATCAAGGTGGATTGATTTAATAAATTGCCTTTTAAAGATAGATATTCTTTTAGCAAGTTTAGTTTTACATCCTAATATAAATCAAACAAATTTAGCTAGCTTATTTGCTCGACAAGTTTCCCATATAATTTATCTATCTAATTTAAAAATAATAAAATTTGCTATAAAAATGTCACCTTGATAAATTATCTATTAAATTAAAAATTTATATTAACTATCAAAAATCAAAATGACACTCAAACTGAGCACAGCATAAATAAAGGCATTCTTTTTGATAAACTATTATGAAATTATTGTCAAATAAATGGATGAAAATATTTGTAATTTTGGTGTTAATATCGGATGAGTTACACAAAACCCGAAGTAATGATTGTCTAAATTGGATATAAATTGTTTGATTCAGAACTGGATTTAGTGCACACAAACCAGTGATGAAAGTAATAAATTTTAAGTGAGACCTAAAATTTGATGCCTTTATATTAGAGGCGCACAGAATATAACAGTCATTAAGAGTAGTGAAGGAATTCCTCTTTACTGTTGTTATCGGCTGTCAAATAGTAAAGAAATAGTGAGAAGAAGTGTTTACTCGTTCATCAAAAATATCGGATTTTTCAGTTGTGAACAACAAAAGTGAGCGAATCATCCGAACAATGAATGCCATCCAAAATATTCTTCTCACCGAAAACTGACTTATTCTGTGCACTCATTCAATTAATAGGGGCTCAAATTTACCAAATGTTCTTCTAATACTATAGTTTTAAAGATAAAATAGACACATCTATGAGCTAGTTAATTGATTTTCTGTCAGTTTTTCTATATTTGCAGAATTAAATTATATCTTGGTAATTTAATAATAAACCCTTATTATACACTCTTTTTATTAAGAACTAAAGATTTGCTAGATGTTTAAAAATATATTTTCTAAATATTTTGGCTTTTAAAATCAAATATATGGTTCCGAATTTAATCTTGGTAATTTATTAAAAAGAACTTCTAATTTATCCATTTTAGAAATTGGCAAGCTCAATCTGACTGGGACACATAAATTTAAAGTAAATTTATTGAATGTTTTACTGGAACATTGATTTTAAAGATAAGCAATTGAATAAAGAAAAAGTACATTTCACCAAATGAATTGAAAATTTTATTTTTGAAATCTCTACACAAAAATAGGGCAAACAATTAATACATTTGAGTCAGTGGTTGAAGACTTATTCTGTGCCAATTACTGTTACATTATAAATGTCTCCGGACAGTTCACAAATATTTTCCTGCATCCAAAGAAGGGCAGCAACTTGGTCCATTAAGCCATAGTTGCCCCGAACAACACCATCAACAACCGCTGGTAAAAAGCCTAGATAGTTTTAGTAAATTACTTTTTTTATAAATGTATTAGCTAGTTGATATATTTTTTTGGTTTAATAATTTAAAATGAAAATTTTAAAATTATTTACAATATAAATCTTGTTTCATTATTGATCTTGCACAAATCGATAAAATAATTTAACTATTGAAGAAGTTCTATCTAGTTTGTTTGTCAAATAAGGAAAATTAAAATTTATTATTTAATAAAAAAAATTCAAAATAAATAATTTTTTTAAATACTAATTTTTAAATTCAAATAATCTAACAATTAGAATTATATTTAAGTTTACATTATAACCCTGAAAATTTTCATATGCCATTCAAATTAGAGGATTAAAATACTTTTAATTAAAAGTGAAAATATTTTTAATTAAAATTTATCGTAAATTGTAAATATTTGAAACTTTAAAAAAATTAATATAAACTGTCATCACGTAATTCAATGAGTTTGAGGGATATATAAACAATTTAAAATAAATTCTTTTGGTTAACGTGGAGCTCCTAATTTTTTTTATTTTTACATTTCTAACTAATTTGGATTAAAATATATTTTTTTATTATTTGATAAGAATTGTTTTATTTATCAAGGATTGAATTATACATAAAATAAAACTTGATGGGTATATTCAATGGATAATAAATTAAACTTTTTTTTTACTTAATAAACTCGGTATCAATTGCTCAGTCCACCCAATTAATTTAAAAACTACTAGGTTAGCTTTTTATTTTTGTTTAATTTTATTTCTTTACAATTAGTTTAATGAATCAAAAATGCTGGTTTGAAATCAGGTTTACTCTTCCATTCAACAAAAATGCCCATACATCTTAATACATTTCAATTATCAATTGCTTAAGTCCACCTTGAATAATTCAAAAAATAATCAAGATATATTAATAATATTGGGAATGTTGATGTATATTAAAATATTATTATTAAATAAACCCTGAATAGTTAATTATCTGGTTCATAAAAAATAAAATACATCGTTAATTATGTCATATTTTTTAATGATACAAATTGTTTACAGGACGTAATATATTAATGAACATTGTTTTATTTTATCGAAAATACACAAAATTGATTAAATTATACTATTATTTGGGAAATATTTTATATAATTTTGCTCTATATTTAAATTTAATATATATTCATTATTTAAGACTATATTTCATTATTAATTATATATTGAATCATGTGATTGATTTCAAAATATTCAACTAGTAAATTTAGGTAATATAACCTTATTTAATAATCAAGGAAAATGTTAGCAAAAATTATTCTGGACAAAAATGATAGGATGTTTATTATGATATAAATTTTCTCCCATAGAAAGCAATAGTAACTTTTTTCACATTTCTTTTTTAATTGATTACGATCAAAGAAAAAGATTTAAATTACAGTCTTCGCCAATACATGGGGAATAATTTCTAAAACGGGTAGGCTAATTTAACTAGGTTAGAGTTGGAATTTTTAGATATAATTTATATCACAGATTTAATAAATGTTCTAGTTTAGAAAATATACAAAAGTTTAAAAATTATCTTGCAATATTTTAAAATATACATATTTTTGTAAAGTAAGCCAAAAAACAGTAAAAAATTCACAAATTACCCTGTCATTCTTAGACCGTTTGAGATAATTTTAAATTTCCAAAAGTATAATGTGCATAAATCAAATTAGAAAAATGTATTTTCTGTTTTTTGAAATTGAACATCTTGGTGGACATAAGAATTAAACTAGGTTTGAAGCAAAGCCTATAATCACTACATTTACGAGCTTTTATCAATCAAATATGAAATCAAGTTAAGTTAATCGAACTAAAAATATTATCAAGCATTTTAAAAGTATTCCTATTTGACTTAGGGTTACAATGTTACTAGCATTAAGTATAGTGGGTGGGTGCAAAACGATTACAATTAATACACTTTACTATGTAAATGCAGTAAATAAGAAGAAATTCTCTCGTTACTAACAAAAGTGTTGGTCACCAGATAAGGATATCACAGCCTACACACACTCAATTTCTATCAAAAAGGCGAAATTTCCTTGTTACTAACAAAAGGGTTGGTCACCCGAGAAGGATTTCACTGCGTACAATCACTCCTCTGTTTCTATCAAAAAAACGAAATTTTCCCGATACTAAGAAAAGTGTTGGTCACCAGATAAGGATATCAATGCCTACACACACTCCTCTGTTTCTTTCGTGAAATAATTTTATTCGCTGCATTCCACTAGCGGGGGGGCGGGCGGGCGGGTGCAAAACGATTACATATACTGCACTTTACTACGTAAATGTAGTGAAAAAGGTAAAACTCCACACTCATTTTGGTTTATTTTTATGCGTTTATGCCACCGGCAGTTAGAGAGAATGTGTGTGCTTGTAATGTGAGTGTTTTAGCGGTTAGAGTCTTTGGGTTTGCTTGTTGAGTGGGTGGGTTGTTCGATATAGTGAGTGTTTGAGCCTGTAATGTGAATGGTTTGGCTTGCAGAATGGGTAGGTGTGTCTGTAGATTGAATGGTTATTCTTGTAGAGAGGATAGATGGGTCGGTAGAGAGCATGGTTGGTCCTGTATAATGGGTAGGTATGTCTATTGAGTGGATGGTTAATCAAGTAGAATGTATAAATGAGCCTGAAAAGTGGATGGGACTATAGAGTGGGTGGGTGAGCCTGTTGGATGGGTGGATTGGCCTGTAGGTTGGGTGGATAAGCCTGTAGAATGGGTGAGTTGACCTGTAATTTGTGTGAATAGGCCTGTAAAATGGTTAATTGTGCCTGAAGAATGGGTGGGTAGGCCTGTAGAAAGGATGGTTGTACCAGTAGAATGGGTAATAGGGTCTGTATGAAGGGTGAATGGGCCTCTAAGTGTGGGTACATGAAGTTAGGAAAAAATGGTTTTAACAGCCTATCATTCCCTTTGGTTTTTATCTAAAAGACGAAATTTCAGTGTAAGTAACATAATGATTTGCCAAAAGAGAAAGATATAGCTAACACAGACGTTCGTTTCTATCAAAAAGATGAAATTTTCTTGATACTAACAAAACGGTTAGTCAGAAGGGAAAGATATCACAGCCTACACACACTTCCATTTCTATCAAAAAGGAGAAATTTCCCCGTTATTAACAAAAGGGTTGGTCACCAGAGAAGGATAGAACAACCTAAACTCCCTTTCTGTTATATCAAAAAGATGATAATAACCCGTTATTATCAAAAGTGTAAAGTTACAGAGAGAGACCAGCTTAATTATTCCTTAGGTTTCTATCAAGAAGGTAAAATTTTCCCGTTACAAAAAATCGTGGATCTCTAGAGAAGGATAGCTCAGCCAACACACTATTCCATTTCTATGAAAAAGACGAAATCTTCCCGTTAATAACAAAAGGGTGGATCTTCTGAAAAGGATAGCACAGCCTACATTGTTAAGCCTGTAGGTTAAGTGTAAAGGCCTGCCGAATAGTTGAGTAGGCCTGTAGAGTTGATATTTGGGCCTGTTTGATAGGTGATACAGCCTGTAGAATGGGTGGTAAAGCCTGTATAATGATGGGATGAGGCTGTAAAATTGGTGGGTTAGCCTGTAGAATGGATGGTTGGGCAGGTTTAATAGGTGAATTGGCCTTTAGAATACTTGGATGAGCCTGAATAATGGGTGGGTTAGCCTGTAGAATGGATGGTTGAGCCTGTTTAATGAGTATCTCGGCCTTTTGAATAGGTGGATGAGCCGGTAAAATGGATAGGTGGGCCTGTAGAGTGGATGATTGAGCCTGTTTAATGAGTATCTCGGCCTTTAGAATGGGTGGATGAGCCTGTATAATGGGTGGGCTGGCCTGTAGAATGGGTGTGTAAGATAATAGAATGGGTGAGTGGGCCTGTAAAGTAGGTACATGGAGTGAAAAAAATTTATTCGCTGCATTTTAATTAGTACTTAAATTTTATACAATGATTAACAGTTAGTTATTGGAATTGTAATGATTTTAGTAATTTGTGAACATGTCTGTAAAAAGGCTCACGACATAAAGTATAAAAATCACTAGTACTTTGGACAGTTATTGTAACAGTTCTTAAGTGCTTTAATAAAAAGTGTTTAAAACAAAATTTTGCCTCTATTTTATTTTACCACTATTTGATTTAAAAGTTGGCTCTCTCAACCGTTGGCTCTCTCAACCGTTTGCTATCTCAAACGTTGGATCTCGCAAACTATGGCTTTCTCAACTGTTTGCTCTCAATACCGTTGGCTCTCTCAACCGTTGGCCTAATCGACCGTTGGTTATTGTTATTCAGCTTCATTGACAACTCAACACTCTGGACACAGAAATGGACTTAAGTGGAAACAATCCTAAATAAATAATAACTCTTGAATACTGAATTGTACTTAGAAGGCTTTGTAGTAAGCCTCAGAAGGGGTATAATCACTTTATTGTTGGGTGACCAGATAATTAAACTTAAGTCAATTGAGAAAAATATTGAAATAACTGATCTAGGTTAATAACATTTTGAATGAAAATATGAGTGAATCACAAAATGCAAACCTTGAATTCAAGTGATAAGCGGCCGATAACTGTTGCTGTGTTTGTGACTCAAATAGTGATAAATACTATTTGAGACGCAAACACAGGAAACGGTAAAACACTTTTTGGCCGCTAATCCACTGATTATTAATTAACAAAGAGTAAGTGTTAGCCATTAAAATTAATTTATTACTTTATTTTAATATTATTTAGTTTTACATTTCCTAGATTAATGTGAGAACACATTTCACTTCTAATAAATTTAATTGTGTTGACTAACAACAGATCCAATACGAATCATAATTTTGGACATCAATGGACACAACACTCACTAACCATTCAATAAAAAAAAGAGATTTAATGAAATTATTTAATTTATAATTTATATAATAATTATATTGAAATGAGTTCTCACTCATTAGATTATTAATTTACCATGTTAAAAGATGATATTACCAAGCTAGGATTAAAAAAATGAGTCAATAGCCTACAATACAATAAGTATTCACTAATTTAAATAAAAGTAGATTCATTTTAAATTAAATAAATTAGTCAAGGTAAAATATTTATGGTCATACGATAATCTACCTTGGAAACATTATACTAATAAATTATTACAGTCTAATCAAGTTATCACAAAATTCATGTAAGGCCAAATCTATTTAAATTAATCAAACAAGGTAGTTCTAATGGAAAATTCTAGCTTGATTATCATGATAGTAACAAGGTGCATAAATATACAGTAACCAAATGAGAAGTTTAACCCCTATTTACAAATACAGTCAAACCTTTATAATAAATTAATATCTCGGGTTATCTCGGGTTTAAAATGCAATTTCCCGGTTTTAGGATTGGGAATTGGGAACGGAAACCAAACTAGTGCTCTCAAAGTTGGGAATATTTTCGGGAAAGGAAATATCCACAACTTATGTAAACGGGAATTATTATAAAAATAGTGTATACAAATATTTTCAATGTTCCCTATTTCCCGGATTACTTACCCGACATACCTACCCGTACAAATACCCGACTCAAAGTCTAATCAGATAAGTCACATGTCTCATAGCACTGACGACTATAAAAGTCAGTGCTTTTCTCAAATGTAATTTAGATTTTAGTTTTCCTTTCTTTTGTGAACAACTCTTGGAATAAAAGTCTTTAAACCAAAAGTAAGTTTATTATTGTGAATCGTCGGGTCTCTTACCGACGCTTAAGCCGCTCGAAGCGTCGGTAAGAGAGCCATCGAATGCCTATGTATTG
>JAQFZM010001684.1:0-16881 GCA_034695785.1 Galumna obvia | reverse complement strand
GTATAGGGGGTATTTTAAAAATGGCCGCCAAACCTAAAATAGGTAGTTATATAAATATTTATGGGTATTTTCTTGTTTTATGCATACAATTCACTCTAAATTAACGTATTCTATCATAATTAAGCGAAAAAACTAAGAATTTATCGTAAAAAATGAATTTTTTAAAAATTAAAAATTTTAAGTCAAAAAAATTCAAATTTACAGCTCACAGCTTATGCGTTAAAAACTGTAAATTTGACGCTTTTTTCAGTTTTTTTAAGTTTTTTGTTATTTTTCTTATTATTTACAGCTTTTAATTCATATTTTCTCAATTTTTTGTCTTGCAAAATTTTCTTTCTTATTTTTCTCGCCGATACATTGGGGGGGGAGGGGAGGGGGTATGTCGTCGATCACAAGGGTTATTTGGGCTATACCTCCCAGATAACCATTAATAATTAGCAATGATTGCCGTCTATAACACAGGTCGTTAGGATGCTGTTGCCCTAGTGAAAAGACGCTAATTTCAAACATTAGTAAGCATTAGTATACCAAGACACATAGAGGGTTAAAACAAATACAAACAATAACAAAGGGATAATTAAATTAAGCATTAAGATTACTATTTATTTGGATTAAAAGTTTGAAAGTTGTTTGTTTGGCATACCTGACTCCACCCTCTGGCAATCACTGCTGATTAGAGATCGTACTTGAAAACCCAAACCCGTGAGACCCGGTGAAACCCATACCCGTTTCCAGGTTTCTGCAGGTTTAGGAAGGTTTTGATTTAAGTGTATCGGGTTTGGCCGGGTCTGGGAGGTCTAGTTTTATGTTTTTAAGCTCTTGGTGGTTTTGGGGGGTTTAGAATTTTTGTTTAAATAATTAGAATATTTAGAGAAATAATTCTTTAATATAATATATAAAATTTGAAGATTATTAAATGTTAAGTGATTTCATGGAATCAGAGACCGTTTAAATATATCCAATAATTAGAATTAATATTGGGACTTTTCCGGATTGGGGCAAAAAGAAAGAGGTGTTATTAAATTAAGAACAAATATATTAAATGAATATAAATAAACACTGATAAACTAAATATTTAAATATTTTTATCTGTAAAACATATCAAGGTATTGATTGAATATCTTCACGATACATATAAACAGGGTCAATCTGGAAGATTTTAAAATTGAATAAATAAATATAAATAAATATTTCGAAAAAATTTGAATATTTTAATATATTTGTCATTATTTATTATAAAAGTTTAATTTTTAAAAATTTTTAAGGAGTAAAATGATATATGAGTAGATTTTATTAGCGCACATACATCACTTTAAGATTTCTATTGATAAAATCATCTTTTATTTTAAAAAATAAGTATTTTTGTTTATAAATTCGTAAAGGAATTTGGAAAAAATTTTATAGCAAATTTTTAATATTCTTTGATACAATTACTTAGTTCATTTGAGATAACACTTAAATGATTAGTTGTATATCAAATCTTGCATTCATACTTATAGTAATAAATGTATAATGGCAAAATCTCTACCGACTCACTTTTTTGCAGAAAAAGAAATTTTGAATAGAATTTCTGCACGCGTGCACTAATGGAAAATTCTAATTATTTTAAATAAATTCTTTTATTTTTGATTAAATACATGTTAAACCTTGATAATGAAAAAAATTAAAATATGCCAAATTATCCTCAAGTTCGGCCAATAGAAAGATTTTGGGCAAATTGCAAACTTGTGAATATAGTTTAATATCCAAACCTCTTAAAACACTTAAAAACTTCATCAAAATTTGGAAAAATATCAGTGAAAAAGTTGCTAAAAATTGTGGTCAACAACTCTTGAAGAATGTCCGAAAAGATTTGCTGGATATCCGAAATCGAGGACCTTTAACACCATTTAAAAAATGATTCTTAAACTATTATTATTATTCCATAAAATCTGAAAATATCAATGAAATAAATTGAATACTTTTAATTTTATTTAATTTTTTATTTATTGGAATTGGGTCTGGCATAAGCTTTAAGTTATAACTTTTGCGCTTAAGTTTCTATCCCTTTGTTTATTTGTTTGTATTAGTTTTAAACAATACTCTTAATACAAAACTTTAACCCTTTGTGTGTACTGATATATTCTTCAAATGCTTGAAATCAGCGTATTTTCTCTATGGGAACAACATCCTAACGAATTTTCTTAGGGAAGAAGGTCAATGATCATAGGATATACTCTATAAATAAAGACATTTTAAATATAGCGGGAATAATTTTTAAAACGGGAAGACTAATTTAACTTATTTAGAGTTGGAATTTTCTTTGCAAATTTATATCACTTATTCATTAGATATTCTTTTTTTAAAATATTCAAAAGTTTGGAAATCTTCATGCAATTTTTTAAAATTTATTAATTTTTGTATAATATATCAAAAATTACTTAAATTTACTAATCATGTCATTCACTAGCCAGTTGAGATATTTTAAAAATTCAAAGTGTATTTTGTGTTTAATTGAAAGTAAAAAAAGTTATTTATGGAATTTTTAATTAATTCAAAAATTTTATAGTGAGATTGAAAAAAGGTAATTTTTAATGCCTTACTGAAAATTTAATTAAACAAATTGTTCTCAAGAAAATTATTTTATGTTTTTTGCATAATAAACTAGATATAATATCCTAAAAACTTTTATTAGGATTTTGAAAAATATTTTTATTAAGTAAATTTATGGACTTGGAAATATGAACTATTTTGATTTAGGTAATTTTTCAATTATTTCAAATACTTTATTCAATTTTAATTTTGTTTATTGTATATCGAAGGACAACATCAATTTAATTTTTCAATCGAGTGACCAAATTATTAGGTTGCATCTTAAAATTATTCATAGTGACATATGCAATACCCTATGCTCAAATTTAATTATAATATTTTTGTTCAATTTTTCATATATGCGTGATAGGAGACATCTTATATTTAGTATAGAGTATACTGTGATTTATTATTTATTTATATATATTTCTCTTAAAAGTATTGGGCAATTGTTTTCTAAAATTAAATTATCAACCAATATATTTGTATTTAACTTTTATAAAATCTAAACAAATAGATTTGCATTTGCTATAATACAAATATTTCAAAATTTTAATAGAAAGCACCTGAAATCACCATGGTAAAAATACACTCATACTTCACATTAATTATTGCAATATATCCCACGATAATCTTGAAATAAGCGGTTTTGACGGAGAATAATACTTTTATAACTATTTCATTTAATAGTTTGAATATAACTTTGTAAATATTTTGATTAATATAAAATTATAAATTTCATTGAATTACATGTTATTTAAAAATTTCGAATATTTTTAAAAAATTTGAAAAGTGTTTAAAAATCAGTAATGAAATTAAAACTAAAATTAAATTATCTCGTTTTTAATGTCACAAACAGAAGTAATATATCGTTCATCCCAAATGATGATTATCTATTTTTTCTTGGCTTAAAATTTTGAAATTTGTGTGGTATTGGTTACAACATTGTTGTTAATGAACTACAAGTTATATCAGAATTTTCTCAAAATATTGAAAAAAATATCATTGGATGAGAATTTTTATTGTTATTAAATACAGAAAAAAGTGTATGGTTGAGTAAAAATTAATTGGGGACAGTTGGGAAGAGGGAATTTTATAATAGATAAAGAATACTTGAAACATCAAATGATTTCATTAGAAAATGAAAATATATTGCAAATAAGTTATGGAAATTATGTTTCATTAGCGCACACTTCAAATAAGGCTTAACCAAAATTTTAATTTGGCAAACTTGGTTTATATTTGTATCCTGTTTACAGGATTCCTTTATTTTTCCCACTAGTGTTATTTAGCTCACTGATCGTCCACTACTTACCCCCCATAGAATTCATCATGATTTATATAAAATTTATCTGATTCAAAAACCTTTTAATTAATTTGTCATAAAATAAAAAAATCTTCAAAATTTCTATTTGTTTAAATTGATACAAATTACAATTAGTTAAAACAGCTTATATTTAAATTATAAATTGTATTATTTGTGTAAATTTTAAATATTAATGAATATCTCTTGAATTGATCGGTTAATAATCGGAGAAAAGTTGATCCCTTTTTTTGATAGTTTTTCCGCAATTGCACCATCCACACTAGTGAATCCCATTTTGTTGCCAATAATTGCATGAGGATCAGCGCAATTAGTTGTTCCTGTAAGAAAATGTGGATGGGTTGGCATCAGAGCATCATCTTTACTAAATTTTACTGGGACATTAAATTTTGCACAAATGATCTGTATTTTCTCGCTAAATTCAAAAAATGGTAATTCAATTGCTTTAATGTGATTTTTTCTTGGTAATAACTTTTGTAAACCTTCCCCCACTCCTTCATAAATTAGAGTGTTTAATATGTTCTTGAATGGACCTGCAAAATACCCTGTTCCATATTTAAGAAACTTAAAATTGATATCTTCTGATACACATTTTTCCAATGCTAAGCCACTAATTATTACATCATTTGCAACAAACATTATATAAGCCTTTTGATCAAAATATATTTCTTGATATTTTTGGTATCGACCGCTTTTATCGTTCATTGCTTCTTCATAAGTTATTTTGTGTTCTCCAACAATATGTGTAAAAATCATGTCATCTAAATATCCATAAGGAATATCATGACCAATCAATACTAATCGCCCTGTGTTATAATTTTGTTGGAATTGTAATCCAATTAGATCACATATATATACCTAGTTAAAAAAATGTATATTGTAATTAATAATAAACTAAAGTTGGTTTGTGGCCAAAGGTAAATATAAAATAACGAAATAAGAAAATAAATTTTCCAAAATTTAATTTAAAATGATTATTTAAATTTTTTTTATCAAGAGGTCAACTGAAAATTTGAGATTAAAAATTTTTTTTATTAATATAGAAAATTTGATTATTTATGAAGCTGTTACCCTGGGAATAGATTTTACCTTAGTTCAATCAAGTAATTGATTAAACATTTCCTCAAGTATATGAAACGCTCGCTAGGTTTAACCAGGTAGAAATGAAAAATTTATATGAAAAATAAATATTCAATTAAATGCATAAAAGCAAGAAAATATCCATAAACCCCTATAAAACTGCATATTTTACGTTTGGCGGCCATGTTAAAAATTCCCCCTATTCCCCCCTGTCGCGAGAAAGGTAGTCCAAAATAGCAATACCCCCCTATCAAGTTGACCATGGCCATTACTATTCTTTGTGTATATTAGAGATTTTTTATTTCTTTTACAGTGTCTAAGCAGGTTAAAATTTACAAAAGTTTGCTCAAACAAACTTTCATTAATTTTTAATAAAAATTTCGTTTATTTTTCTAAATAATAACTTAATGGTTTTTTATTTTTTAAATAATTGACAACATTTTACATCAAACTTTCCTGTTATATGTAAAATTTAAGCAGTATTTGTAAAGGTTGTTTATGTTTCACTTTCCTAACAACGCTTAAATTGGAAGTACTATATGTAGCATATTTAAATTTAAAATACTTTCATCATTTTCTTTACAAAGATATAATTTAATTTAAATTTTCTGGCCATTTTTAGAATGATTGTGATAATTTATTAAATTGTTTAAAGGAATTTTTTGCGTGATATTGATGTAAAATATCAAGGTTCAAATTAAAAATAGGTTTAAAAATTTTGTTTTAATTAGGGTAATTTTGTTAGATTTAGATTATAGTTTTTTTTAAATAAAGATGAAATGCTGCGAAGTTAAATATTATTAAGTGCATTTTAAATTTTAAATGTTATTTTATGTAAAATTATACCAAATTTTTGAAACTTAATTAATTTTAAATTATGTAGGGATGGAGATTTTTTAGATTTTATAGGTTAACCACATTTTTCTTAGAATGGTCTGAGAAAATTTAAGGCAAATACAATTTTGGCTTTGAATATAGAAAAATCCGGATTATCTTCGCAATATCACTTGTATTATATATAAGTATACAGTTTTTAATTTAATAAAAAGTGCAATATATAAAGTTTGTTTACCTTATTTTTTGGCTCTGAATTGTATCCAATATTATAAGTTGATAAATCACTTCCAACAATAACACATTGCCTAACTAAATCTTTAAGTGAAAATATAATTGATTTTGAAAGATCTTTGTCATAATTTTCAAAATTAATTTGTCCCCCAGTATTAAAAGATTCGTTCCTTGCTATTTGAACTAATTGTTTAAGAGATAATTTTTCAGTTATTGTTAATTTATCTTTCAATACATAATTTGAATAAATTTGACAACTTAATTTTTTGTCAATTTTATTCATTAATCCTTTGATTGCTTGCTCAACCCATATTGGTGCCACAATATAGACTAAATTATCTTGATAAAATGGATTGTTTATGTCTTCAAATTTTATGTCATTTCTCAAGTTTATTTTGATAGTATATTCATTTGATAATTTCATTTTATCATAAATTTTCATATTTGCAGGATATAAAGGAGTATTTGAATTTGAACCTGAACAAAGGCTGCACTCATTATTTTTCTCAATTTTTTGAATTTTTCTTGCTTGTTCACATCTCGGCTTATCCATGACTTGAGATATTTCCACATCTATATCCCCTTGATATCTGTAAACATCTCGTTCATTATCAATTTTGATCAATTTACTCATTTTTAAATTATGTGGATTTATTACAACACATTGATCTGCTTTATTTTTGTGGAAATCACTTATAGCATCACCATAATTATTTCTGAGAACTTCTTCCCTGCTATATTTTTCAGGGTTGAGTGTGGTCAAAAGCACACCATTGTGCTTCTTTAAAATACGTTTACATAATCTTATCTGATTTGCATTCCAAGTACTGGTATAATGATAAAATAAAGTATCATCTTGAAAGAAAAAGTTCATTAAATTTTTTTTGTAAATTTTTACTAGATAATATACCTGAAACATTTTTGTTTATAGTTGAACTAATCGGTGCAAAAATTCCTTTAATACGATCCTACACAAAGAGAAAATTTAAATTTTATATAGTGGCATATATAATTTAATTGATATATTTTTTATTTAAATTATACTTGTTTTATTATAAAGATTATTTGATTAAGCGCGCAGGCAGTTTTGATTAAATCGATGACCCATCTTAAACTTTATACAGCAAATAGGCAAACAAATCTAAAGACAACTGCCTCTGGAGCGCGTTCATTGATTACTTTTGTATGGAACTAATTTGGATAACTTCTTTTTTATTGATTTGATCTCATTCTCTTAGTGTAATTTAATCTATATATTAGGGTATTTTTGGCCACTTTTTGCCGATTGGCAACATTTGGCCACTTTTTCAAAATTGTGTGTTCAAAGTTAAGTAAAAAAAATTAAGCAATTACACTTTTATTATCTTTAAAAATTTTATCAAGTCAAATTTTATTTAACCTTTCCACTGTTTTTATTTCCTTCATTTTGATATATTAATTAGACTTTTAATGTGAGTAAAATAAAAGTTCAAGAGAAACGTTGAGTTAATTTATATTTGTAGTTATAATTTAAACATAATCAACGTTTAAATCTAATCTTATATTCACTTGAAAACATTTTTTCTTGAAGATTATTTTTATATTGCAAACCAACAATTTCTAAACTCGAAAAAGTTTCCAAGTTTACCTCATTTTCCTAAATTTGAAAAATAAATGACAGTCGTTTATCTTCTCTCTTTTCTTTATTATCTAAAATATCAAAATTATTATTAAAACCTAATTTTTTTCGTCTGGATTGCTAAAATTTAATAAAAATTTAAATTTCATTGAAATAATTTGTTTTTTTTAAATTCCTATATTTCAAACATCTTAATAGATTTTAAATTAATTCGATGCTTTATAAAACTAGTTTAAAATTAAGAAGATGCGTATATTTTTGTTTTTTAATTTTTTAATTAAAAAAAATCAACTTGTAAATTTAAAAATTTTGAAAATTCGAACTGATTCAGTTCAAATGTTTCTTAACCAATTTTTATAAAACAAAATTTGTTCAATGAATAATTTTAGATTGTATTTGTTTATTAAATTTCATCAAATTATCTCAACTCATTCAAAAGATTTAGCGAAAAAGTTATTTATTTTATATGAATTCATAAATGTCATATTTTCAAATATTATAAGAAATTATTTTTCGCTAATAACTTTGAATTCAGTTTAGATAATTAAAGGAAATTTGATTAAAAAATCAAATATAAAATTATATATTGAATAAATTTTGTTTATTTAAAATTGGTTTAAAACATTTAAAATAGATCAATTCAAATTTTTAAAATTTTGAAATTTGATGCGGAACTTTACCTTTTATATTTGAAATATTGAAAAACCAAAATAAATCTTTGAGCTCAATTTTAATCTTGTTTTATAAAACAATCAAATTAAATTAATTTCTATTAAGATGTTTGAAATATTAGAATTTAAGAAAATCAGTAATGGCCATTGTCAACTTGATAGGGGGTATAGCTATTTTTGACTACTTTTCTCGGGGCAGGGGGAATAGGGGGTATTTTCAAAATGGCCGCCAAGCGTAAAATAGGCAGTTTTATAGGGGTTAAAAAGTATTTTCTTGCTTTTATGCATTTAATTGACTCTAGATTAAAGCATTCTATCATATTTAATCAAAAAAACTAAATATTTAAGCCAAAAAACGAATTTTTCAAAAATTGAATATTTTAATTCAAAAAAATTTTAATTTACTGCTTATAGATATGCATTAAAAACTGTAAATTTGACTCTTTTACCAGTTTTTATTATGTTTTTTCTTATTTTACTTATTATATACAGCTTTTTATTGACATTTTCTCTAAATTTTTTCTCTTTTGCGAACTTTTCTCTCTCATTTTTCTCGCTGATGCATTGGGGGGAGGGGGAGGTATGCCGCAGATTACAGAAGGGGTATTTGGGTTATACCCCCCCCCCCGATGGCCATTACTGTTTTAAACCTTATAATAGACGATTTTGCTCAAGTTAATGCAGAAGACGTTATCAAAATTTTCATCGCAAATGATTGATAAATAGAGTTTTCCAGAATTACTTCTTCTTTTCAAATATTTGTTACGCAATTAAAATGAGTGAAATTTATTTTGAAATTTCATATTTTAATAAGTTTTTGAACAATAAAATTATTTCAAGAATTTTTTTACTTCTTATTGAATTTAAAAATTTTTACACTACCATAGATCATAGTTATCTAAAAGAGCTGACCCTCCAGGGGGTATTTTTTTAGAACCCAAAACTGCTTAAAAATAAGTAAATATCATTTTTGGCCTTTTTAAGTCGTATTTGAATATATTTTTTCTTATTATAACGTATTTTATCAACGTATTATATTTATGAACATCAATATTTTGCTTTAAACGTTGAAATTTTACTTTTATATGCATATTTATTAAGTTTTACATTTATTTTCTACAAAATTATAGAATTTTACCTAATTTTCTCTTATTTTTTTTCAATTTTCCCGAAATTTTTGCATATTTTTTTCTCTTTTTCTAGAGGGGGGAGTACCTGACTTTTCGGCTCAGGGGGAAGGTTTTTTGAAATACCACCTTTTAGCCATCAATGCCACAGATGCTTTTCCAACACTTGGCTGCAGTTTAGTGTTTTAGGCCACGCCTACAGGGGTGTGTGGTATATCAGTATAAAGCTTATGAGTAGTGGAACACATCGATTGGGTTCTGGCTTGCCGGAAACTTCTAGATCAAAAGTTGTGAAATATGCCCTTTACATGTATTAATGTTATAGGTAAAGGGCATAACTCATGCTAAAATTAATAAATACAAAATATAACAATCTAACCTTACCTAACCTAACCTAACCCAACCCAACCCAACCCAACCTAAACTTAACCTAAACTAACCCAACCTAAACTTAACCTAACCTAACCTAAACAACTTTCCCTAAACTAAACTAAACCAAGCTTAATTAAACTGAACTAACATAGACTATCCCATAACTATCGTGTTTATATTTTAGTGTGAGTTATGCCCTTTTCCTATTACATGAGTACATATAAAGGGCATATTTAATAACTTTTGATCTAGACGTATCCGGCAAGCCAGACCCCCATCGATGTGATCCTCTACTCATAAGCTTTCTACTGATATACCACAACCCCCGGTGGGCGTGGCCCCAAATACTAAACTTGTGCCAAAATTTTATATAGATTTAAAAACATGGCCCCAAATTCTGTTTGAATCACGTTTGTGAAAATTAAATAATTTAATTATTTGTAATGAACCAAGTTAATCTTTACGGTGTTGTTGTACTTTACATATTTTTAAATATTTAAAAGTAGATATTTTGTAAATTAAATAACAAAATAAAATGCGATTAGAAATTTGTATTAAACAAACCAAATTTATATAAAAAAAATTAAATTAAAACATGAAATAAAAAATTATTTTTAAATGTGCTATACTATTAATAATATTATAGTTAAATTCTATAAAATGTGTAAAGACTTACCATTTTTTTCAATTTGTATGATGAATTTTGTCCAATTTAAAATATATTTTAGTTTTTTAGATATATTCACAAGTTCGCTCAAATAACGATATGTGTTTATTCTATAAATTTCTTTAATATAAATGATATTCAAATCTATAAACTTATCATTTAATTATTTTGAGTGCTTTGTTTTCGATTCTATGTAAAACTCGGACGTGACTTATATCACAATTTATTGTTATCTTAATATAAATGGTAGAAGTACTTTAAATATTATTTCATATTAGATCATACGATGTGAACCACTACATGATTTATTTCAAACATCACATGAAAAACTTTAGAAAACCTTGTGAATACAAAAATTGAAAACAAAACACTTAAGCGATATAATCAGTTAATTATCAATTTCAAATTTCTATAAATGAGAAGATAACAGTTCCAACATCGGTGTCAAAGGAGGGATCAAGAAGGGTTGACAATCAATTTTAAATTTTAATAAATTATTTAAATTGCAAACCGAACAAAAATCGAATATTATTTTTAAATTTACAAACACAAAACTCAGCAACTTTAAATATAATTAGTCTTCCCACCTGCTTGTTCATATCCTCTTTGGGCGTTTCATTTCAATGTGCTATGCAATTTACAATTGATAAAATTGATTATATCTTAGTTATAGTTGCCTATTGTCTAAACATTCCTGTGCTTTACCATATATAAGCTTAATGGATTTTAATTTAAGAAAATTATGAATAAAGCAGTCAATATGTTTTCATCCTTTAATAATGTTAATTTTTTTCATTATACAAGTTCAAGCAAAGCCAAAGAAATCAAAAGAAATCAACTAATTTCTACATTAAATAACAAGATACTTTTGACAACTCTGCGCCCTGAAGAACATTATAGAGATGAAATTCTACAGAATAATTATGGATCACACATTCCTCAAAACATGGGAAATATGGCAGATAATGTTGTCCTGGTTGATTATAATAAATTGGATCAGTCAAAACTAATTTGTCTCTATAATAGTGGAAGAATTTTGTATGAGTATCAAGGAGATATATCTGTTACTAATCATAACGTAATAGATAAGCCAAAATGCACAAAGAAATCAAACAACGTAGGACACTCATCACAAAGCAATAAAACATTCAATTTTAATAGTAATCAGCAAGTTAAGAATTTAAAATATTTTTATCACTATACATCAAAAGAATTATCTCAAAAAATATCCCAAGAAAAAACGTTGAGAATGGTTAATGGTCAAGTTATTTTGACTGCATTGTCACCTGAACACTATTATCGTAATGAAATCCTGGCAATTATGTATGGAAAAGGCTATGATCCAAAAAAATATGCCACGTTGGCTGATTATTGTATCAAGATTGAAAATTCATCACTGGACCCCAAAAAATTACTCAACATCAAAACAAATGTTTATTCATATAAAGGTGATATTATTGTGAAAAGTAGTGATGTGATTGATAAACCTAAATGCAATAAAAGTAATAATTCACAATTTAATAACGAAAATTATTTGTACCATTATACAAATAAGAAAGGTGCGGATGCAATTAAGTCTGCTGGGTTTTTGAAAAAGAGCGGATCATCTGGAGCATTTGGTGTTGGAGTTTATATGACAGATCTTAGACCAACTGATTTCTTTCGAGATGATATCTTGAAAAATAATTATGGTGGAATATCTGCTGCATTTCGAGGTCGTGCTGATTGGGTGGTTAGAATAGACAAACGTAACCTAATTCTGGCTCAATTGAAAAAAGTTGGATCCAGTGTAACCCAAGATGGCACCCGAAGTATTTATGTATATTCTAATGAAATAATTATTAACCAAAATGATGTATTCGATAAACCTCCATGTTTTAGAGCAAAATAATAACAAGATAATTAACTCATCTGTCTCTAAAATCCCCATGGTTACTTGAAAGTTTCGATAAAATAATTCTTTTTTAAACTCATTCATAGTTCAATTAAAATTTAATTTAACTGACAATCAAATAAGAAGTATTTTATAACTTAAAAAAATTTAAATATTTGATAAATGCAAATTATTTTCAACAAAAATTAAATAAAACCTTTTGTGAATCAATCAAATCAATAATAAATTACTTCAAAAACTGCAAGCAATGTGCTATAAAACCTTTTACATAAATTTACATAAATCAGGGAAATTATCAGAAATTCACAAAATCTTTTGGAAGTCATCGAAAAATAATTTAATTGAAAAAATATTTGTATTATATATTTAATGTATTATAAAGAAATACTTGTAATTTGAATATCAATTGTTTTGTAAAATTGCTATCATTTGTTAATTTGTATGTCAATACGCTTGTTTAATATTATGAAATAAATAAAATCATTAAATCTTAATATCTAATAAAAGATTTATTACTCTAACCCGGTTGATATTTAATTGGATTATGCATTGATGAGCAAGTTCAGACAAAAGTGGGATAAACCCAAAAATTTTTGAAAATTATTGAATTCATCATTTGATTAAATGATTTCTTTGTTTATGAATTGAATAAATTATGTAAGTTTTTCCTTGCTTTAATTCAGTGTTCCCAGCACATTTATTTAAGAGTTCCAGACAAATCTATTAAATCACTATTAATTCAATACCTTATACAAAAACATCACTTCTTCCACTTAAGGCGACGCTTCTGAAGTGTCATGATAAGAGATCATAATATATGTAAAGATGTTCTTCACTTTGAAAGACGAATATCAGGTACAATTAAAATAAAAATTGGGAAGAAGTATATCTTGCTAAATTTGAATCAAATGTAAATTTAATACAGAAATGAGTGTATAGCCAAGTTTAAAGTAAAGTCCTTTTTCGACAAGCTTATGCTTGGTCAAGTTGTTATTTTATTGATACCCACACTGCGCAAGATAAGATTATTAATGTTTATATTTCTATCAGTATAAGTGAGCTTTTAGATTATCAAATCTGACAGCAATGCAAAGAAAGGTATTTATCACAATCTAAATATTTTTCAGTGTATTTTAATTTTAATTTGATGACTTTTGAAAGGCCACCATACATTTTTTAAGTAAACTGACCTGTAAAACCTGATATTATATACAAACGTTCAGAAGATGTCATTCAAAGGGTTGTGATGTTTTGTTGGCTTTATGAAATTGATAATTAACTGATTATATCGCTTAAGTGTTTTATTTTCAATTTTTGTAATCAAAAGATTTTCAAAAGTTGTTCATGTGATGTTTGAAAAAAATCATGAAATGGTACACATCGTATGATCCAATATAAAATAATATTGTAAGTACTACTTACATTTATATTAAGATAACAATAATTTGTGATATAAGTCACGTCTGAGGTTTTCATGGAATCGAAAACAAAATAATAGATTTAAGTAAATGATATTTATAGGCTTAAATGTCATTTATCAAGGAAATATAAAAAATAAACATAAGTTGATGAAATAACTATCGACCGTTGACTGAACCTTGATTACTTTTTAATGGATGATTAGAATATTAAGCGGTTTTCACGAAAATGATCTTAGATAATTAGAATTTACTAAAAATATATTTGAAAAATTTGCATCTAGATATATTTATGAAAACCTTTTCAAAAAAATTCAATAAATCTAAACAAATATTTATATTGAAGTATATTTTAATGTTCATATCAATAAACATTTATATATTTTTAAAGTCATCACAACAATGAAAAAATATTGTGATGGTCAATTTGTCACTATGGCTACATTTTTAGCCACGGCCATTTTTTTTTAACCAAATAATAAATGTAATATATGAAATCGATAGAAAATTTTACGTTGATTAAGGATATTACTATATAATTTGGATAAAATAATAGGCTTTTGAATTATTATAATTTATATTCTAAAAATATTATTTGTCGAACATTGACAAATCCACAATGTTAGATTAAACATATATACATTTTCGAAATCAGCGTGAAATTTTCTATTGAATTCATATATTACATCGATGAATTGGTGAAAAAATATTTTTGAATGAATGGCCATAATTGTATCCATCGTGATAAAATTAACCATCGATATATTTTTCCACTTTTAGGACGTTTATAAAAATGTATATACAGTTAGGCCTCGATTTTGGCCGATTGACGGTGTCAGCAAATTTGCTGACCAAAATCGAGGTTTGGCTAAAATCGAGGTCCTTTAACATTAGAACAGTCATAGGACTGTGCTGTTCGTGTTGTTAAAATAACCGGACAGAATCGAGGTTTGGCCAAAATCGATGTGACAAAAATCGAGGTCTAACTGTATTAACTATTACACTATATTATCAATTCTATTTTTATTTTTACACTTGTATATTAAGTGTATGTATTTGTCATCCCTTTCTTCATAAGAGAGTAAACCTGATTGAAAGTTGATGACAACTAAAAATGAAAAAATTTGTATATATAAAATAATTCAATATTCTATTTATGTAACACATCTAGTGATGAATGTTGTCGGTCAGCTAATATTTTGAAAATCGGAGGTCATATTCGGTCAGATGAAATTTATTGCAGATTAAAACCTAAATTCGGAGGTCAATTTCGGTCAAATATATGAATACCTTCGAAAACAGTATTAATATACCCTCAAGGGATGCTTACGGAAATTTTCTTGTCCATACTATTACCACTCAATTATTAATTTACTAAATTAAAATATAATTAAAATTGCTTGATTTAGTAGTAGCTTGATGATAGTTTTATAATAAAAATAAATTAAAAATTTTGAATTTTAAAATTTTGCATGCCTATTTTTCTAATCTAATTATATTGAGTAACATAAAAACACATATCGACTGACTTCAAACTAGTTTGTAAATAATATAAAAATTAATTATTAGGGCAATCAATAAAATCTGACGCCTCGGTTTTTTGAATAATTTCCAAGATATTTATGTTAGATTACTTTTGTAAAAAGTATATTAGAGTTCCATATTTCTAGTATTTTGCCTGATGACCACATGAATGTTACGTGACTATTTAGTAAAAAACTTGGAACATTTGCAAAGGTCATAGACACAGCTCATACCAGGTTGAATATAGATATTTGAATGAATGAATCTTATAAAGCTACAAAAGACATTGTTAAAAATCGCTTATAAAAGCAATTTTTGTAAAATTTTAAGCTTTATGGAGCTTTATCTTAGATTTGATCAAAATGTGTCAAGCAACAAAGTTGCTTTAAATAATGTTCTTCACTCAATGAACACAAAAGATTTCATATACAAGTTAATCTAAAATTTCATAATGTTAACTTATGGAAAATTTATGATATTCCAATTACTAGAACTTTTTTGCCTTTTAACCGATTTCAAAAATTTTGGTAACAAATTAAACTTCAATTATTCCCCTATACGATACATTCATTAAAATATCTATATTCACCCTGGTATGAGCTGTGACTATGACCTTTGCAAATGTTCCAAGTTTTTTACTAAATAGTCACGTGACATTCATGTGGTCATCAGGCAAAATACTAGAAATAAAGAACTCTAATATACTTTTTACAAAATTAATCTAACATGAATATCTTTGGAATTATTCAAAAAACCGAGGCGTCAGATTTTATTGATAGCCCTAGTACTTCAAAATTTTCAATAATACCTTAAGTGCTATTATTATCAATATAAGTCTGGTTAATTTGCTTATTCTATATCTGTAACAAAAGGGCCCTATAAATAAAAAATTATCTATCAAAATTATAACTAATTTAATAATAATATATAAGTAAATTGAAGACATATTAACCGGAATATCTTTGTCATATTTGCTTACAATTGATTTTATACCATAAACTTTAACAAAATCTATTTCGACCCAGGGTACTTTCCAAGAAGAATCAGAAAGAAGGCTCAAATTTTGAATATTAAGTTCAATTCTACAAGGTTGATCAAATGGAAAATAAAACTTTATATCATGATAGCTTATCAATAAACTATTCTGCATAAAATTTCGATTAACTTGGTTACTTACTCGATCATTTAAAAACCAAATAACATAATCATTTCTCCATTCTACTTAATAAGTATTAAACTCATCCACATTGAAATCATTTATAATTACTTGATTTAAAAAAAAGGTTGGCCGTTTCTGCTAGGTAATGCATTAACAATATATTTATAAGTTTCTTATCATTAATCGAGGTCGTATATTAAATAATAAAAAATATAAAAGGAATAATAAACCAAAATATTTCCTTAAATATTCTAACTTTTGTTTAAAAATAAAACATTTTTTCAATGTAATGTATAAAATCTTTGATTATTTATACACTGTTTCTCTAAACCCTTGGCACTCGAAATTTTTAAATTAAACATGGTAAATCTTGAAATTTTTTTATGAA
>JAQFZM010001683.1:0-16888 GCA_034695785.1 Galumna obvia | reverse complement strand
TATACAGGCTCATCCACCCATTCCAAAGGCCAAGATACTCATTAAACAGGCTCCATTATCCACTCTACAGGCCCACCAAACCATTATACAGGCTCATCCATAAATTCTAAAGGCTGACCCCCCCATTAAACAGGCTCATCCATGCTGCAGCTATTTGAAAGTAAAAATTAAAAAAATAAGGAAATAAATCAGATTTTATAGAAGCCCATAACAATAAAAATCACTGAATTTACATTCAAATAGCTGCAGCTCTATCATTTGTTAACCGATTTAAGTGATCTTGATGGCAAATTTAAAAATTATTCTTTCCTTATTAAATCCGTTATTTTCATGCAAAAAATCAACAATGTTCATTATAAATTAGCCTTGGGCATAGGGTGTTGCATATGTCACAATTAACTATATTATAACCAACCCTAGTAAATTTCTCACTTTATCTCTATAAACTTTACCTATAGCCATTCAATATTCAATTTACAGATTTGAAATCGGATAAGTTGTGTTAATATAACTCCAAAAAATATCAAGTTCAAAATTTTACTATTTAGTCAATATTCCCAAGTGAATTATATTTTCTAGTAAGCATATATTCAAATTTCTTAAAATTTTAATTTAGATAAAATTTACTTGTTTAATATCCATCTTACAGAATTGATTTATCTCATATATTCTTTGCATAGTTGAATTTTTAGTGAGCCATACAAAATGGCACTTTTTAAGATATTATATTAATTTAGCTTGTTCAATTAAAAATGTCAGAAAATTATTTTTTCTAATTTCAATTTTTTACAAGGGGCTTTTGAAATTTTGTAAAAATCTTAAACGCCTAAAAATGACAGGGTGATTTGTGAATTTTTCACTGATTTTTTGCTTAACTTACAGAAATCGATAAATTTCAAAAAATAACATGGTGACTTTCAAACTTTTACACAATTTGCAAACTAGAATAACTAGTTAATTATTGATAAAAATTTGGATTTGGAATTCCAACAATAACCATGGTAAATCTGTATGCGAAAAACTGGTTAGATTCTGGGATGTTATGGAGTTGACTGTATGACCATATTTTCTATTTTTAGTTCATTTTCATTAAAGGCTCTATTTTTCTGTTTATAAATAGCTTCGGAGCTTTCAGTTGGATCAGATTTGAGAACAAAATTATTTAAAAGGCATTTAAATCAAAGTATTGAATAGCGATCGGATATAAGTTAATACTACCACTATTCGAGGCAACGATAGAGATAGAAAATGGTTTACTTTTAAGTTAATTCAAATGTAATTCCTTTGAAAGTTTATATAAAACATATTCTGTAAAACATTGAATTTTACATTAAAATCTGACAAAATATAACAAATATCAAGTCATTTATAACTGCATATAAATAGAGTTTATTTTTGTGTTTTTCCCATTTTTTAAATTTAAAATAATTGTTATTTAAAATAGAATATCGAAAGAAATCAAGCAATTGATTTGAAAAATAAAGTCTTCAATCAAATTTCAAATAAGTCGGTCTAATCAAGCACAATTGCTAATAATTTCAGTAAAATATATTTTTTTTGATTTTCATCTCAATATTTATGTTTAATAATTAAATGAATAAAAATGTTTTTTTTGCCTATAAAAAACATTGTGTTATGGTCACATTTCCCTGGCATCTGCTCATTCATAGCATTAAAGTTCTACTGTACATATCAGGAGACTAATAATCGAAAGCAGAATAGTATTCAGAATCCATAAATGTGAAACATTAATTTTAAAATTGACCAAAAATATTATTTAAAAAAATTAGATTTATAAGTTTAATAACTTTATGTATAAATTATTTACTTTTATTTATATAAAATTGAAAGTAATGATAGACCAATCTTTCAATTTATAAAATTTGACATAAGAAAATTTTATTAAATGATTAAATTACAGGTTTTGGTTTATATAAACAAAACAAATATTTTGATATATTCAACTTTTTAAATAATTTTCAAAATAAAAAAATAATTAAATTCATAAATGATTATGATTAAATATATTATTAATCAACTAAAACAATCAAACATTGAATTTTAATTTCAAATAACTCAGTACCACTTCTTTCTCACATTGAATAAAATGAATTTGAAAAATTTCGTTTACAAATTCACTTAATTAAAATTAGTGACCGAAAATGAATTCACTTTTCACTTATTTTCACATTATTTTACCTCCCTTTCAATTAGGTGAAGTGAATGGGAATGATATTTAATTGTATAAAATATATCCTTTTGATAAATTATATTTTCCGAAAAATCAATTGATAACTAATTGTAAAATACTTAAACGATTTAATAAATAGAAAATTAAAACAAGACAAGGAAACCAAAAAAACAGTATTGCAATTATTAATTAATTTTAAACAAACGAATATTTAAATCCGAATCCGTTCCCCGAGAATATTAATATTATATTCCGCGAGCTTATCAATAAAATTATATTTAATAAAATTACTGCAAAATTGGTTTAGTTCTTCAGAAATGGGAAATATTGTAAAGTAATGGCAAGAAAAGAATTAATTATGAGGTCAGATAAACAAACAAATTATGTCTAATTAGATTTTAATTGATTCGATTATAGGCGCTAAAAATTCATCAAAACTACTGATATTATCCAATATAAGAGCCAAACAGCATTTAGAAAAGTTTAATATACCTGTCCTTAAATACCTACATTTGAGACAATACCTGCAAAACTAAGCATAAATGACAATTTTTTTCTTGAATAAAGATGTAAATCAAGAAAAGAAATCTAACTCAAACATATATTTCTTTTACTTATATGAGTTCACACAACTATCTAAACAAGGAATTGCCTAATTGTGAGGTAGAGACGACTATTTTTAGATTCGCATATCTTGTTAACTTTAATTCTAATGCATATGAAAGAATTGAAGGAAGGGTCGAATACTTCACAAATTTATTCCTGATATACAAATTTAGTTATTCATTTTTGGCATTATCCCGATGCTATGTTTACTAAAGAATTGCACCGAGTAATCCTTTCGAATATCCAGAATTTACACCAAGATCATTGTCTGCCCCAAAAATTTCCACAAAATGCAAGTAATGTTGAAATTCGTTTTCAACTTCTATTAGCGCTCGTCATTTACAAGATATATAGTCTCTCACCGACTGATAACCGGCTTAAAATTGGGTTCGAATCAAAGCTTTATCTATGAATGTTATGCCTATATTATTCCATTTGTGACAAAAGGTAACACAAATGACGCCACAATGATAATAAGGGTAAAATGCTTTCAAATTGTCAAAGAAGACAATAAAACAATTAATTAATAATAAAAATAATCAATTATTCATTTATTATATCTTGCATGATTTAATTAAGAAAATACAGTCGCGTTCATAACTATGTGAGGTCGTAGAACCTTGATCAATTTTGACTGCCTTTATCGAATTTAGAAAAGTTTTCAGCAAAATGATCTAGGATAATGGTATTTTTTAAAATTGAAATTTGAAAAAAATTGCAACAAGATAACTATTTTTTAATTGAGGTTAAATAAAAAACTTAAATTTTTATGAAAAAAAATTCCAAAATTTAAATAATTTTTAATAAATATGTATATTTTTTTAATAAAAATTTATTTTGATAAGCCACATTACAAAAGGAAAATATTGTGATGTCAAAGGGGCTTCCACGCCCAATTTTTTGGCCACGCCTACAAAAATATTTTTGCCCTAAAATATTAAAATAATACATGAATTCGAGAAAAAAATTTATGCTGATATCAAATATAAAGTAACATTTTAGGAACAAGTGATAATTCTTAGGTTAAATATATAAAAACCTAAAAAATCTAATTACTAGATTAGTTTTACTTAATTCGTTAATAAAATACACATTTTCGAAATCAGTGTAAATTTCTACCCAGAAATCATGTATTACATTAATATTTAAGGATAAAATTTTTTTTGAAAGCGTGGCCAAAAAATTGGGCCTGGAAGCCCCTTTGACATCACAATATTTTCCTTTTGTAATGGAGCTTATCAAAATAAATTTTTATTAAAAAAATATACATATTTATTAAAAATTATTAAAACTTTGGAACTTTTGTTCCTAAAAATTTACGTTTTTTTAACCTCAATTAAAAAATAGTTCTCTTGTTGCAATTTTTTTAAAATTTAAATTTTAAAAAATACCATTATCCTAGATTATTTTGCTGAAAACTTTACTAAATTCGATTAAGGCATTCAAAATTGATCAAGGTTCAACGGCCTCACATAGTTATGAACGCGACTGTATTTTAAGTAAAAAATTTTTTTATAATTTTTGTAAATGGAATATTATCCTAGTTTATTATCAAAAATTTATTAATCTCATGATTATGTTTTCCATTTATAACCTTTAAGATTATGACAATAATATAACTATATTCATGATATAAATATAGCGATATTAAAATATAAAATTCTAAGATTAATACATAATTTAATTTTATGATTGATTTGTTGCCAATTGTTTTACTATTGCTGTAATTCCTTTCTTTTCTTTTCAATTAAATGAATAAAACAACAAAAATACACAACAATCGAATCATTTTGTATTTAAAGATTTAAAGGGAGTCAAAATATCAAAATGATTTTTATTAATAATTGCAAAACTTGTATTTAAAAACCTACCTTTGAGTCGAAGTTGAGGTTCAACTAGAGCATCTTTCCTATGAACATCACCCATAAGACAGTTGTAGACAGAATTGTAGAAACTGTTTGCAATTTGCTAGATTAAACATCTGATATTAAAACATTTAATTGTTGTATTGTTACACTACTGTTATTATACGGCTTGTAAGCGCGAACATATTGAGTATGTGCATCATCCGTCAATGTGAACCACGAGTACCATTTACGCGTATCTTGTAACTTGTACTAATAGGCATTGCAGTCAGTAGCCGGCTTGGTGTTTCACGCTAACTATTTTTATATTGATTTTCATTCACAAAATAAATAAACCTTAAACAACAAACTTTGTCAATTATTTGAGTTTACTCAAAAATGTTAAACATAATAGTCATCTTGCTTAAGTTCAAAATTAAGCTTTCTTTTGAAAGCTTTTTAAGGCATCTTTCAAATATTTTAACCATGGTTATTTAGTCTTTAAAATGGTCATTAGCAGATTTTGACTTCAGATTCTTAATCAGCTTGCTTCACTGAATTTAACCATGTTATTCTTATTATTAGATTCTATCGGCAGCATCGGTATATTCCCTAGTGAGTCAATATCACCAGAAGTAACTCAAATCAGTGACAATTGGAGTTAATGTGGAAATTGTGGCTCTATTTCTGACTTGTGTGACATCGAAGACAATATTTTTGAAAGCCAACACTTGTGATATAAACGAATCGACAAATTCTAATTGTAGATCAAATGAATGCCATTATTTGGACCCCGAAATAATATGTAACCAATTGGTAAATCAAAACAATGTCACCAATAAAATACCACAAATAAGTCGAATATAAAGACATTTCTCACTTTTAAGTAACTAAAAAAATAAGTCATCACAAACTGTTTGTCATGAGTTAAATAATAGTAAATACATGATCAGTGAGAAGTCTTGAAATACAGATTTAATATTTGACACCAATTATATCGATTCGACCCCAATATTGATACAGAAAAGTCTTTCAAATTCTCTTCGACTGTATATTAAGGGTCCCAAAAGAAAACGACGAAAGAGGACATCGAAAACAACCACTCATTCTATTGTCAATAAAGGGACGACAACTACTGATTCAGACTCCAAAAGAAGAGTCCATAGATAACGACACCGACTCCGACTCCAATAATGACATTAATAGTGAATACGTGTCAGAGTTAAATGAACGCCAATTAAAGAACTCATCGAAACAAAGCAAAACAACTGTTGTTTATAATCATTTCTTTTGGTCACTAAATATCTACGAGAAAAGAGTTATGTCAAAGTTTAAATTAATTTTTAAAGAAATTATACATAAAAAGTATGACCACAAGTCATCACCTAAACTAAAAACTGATGACATATTGATAAGGCCTCCGCCCAGACCTCCAGATATTTAGTTTAAATTAAATTAAATCAGTGGTCGTAATATTTGGCCGTTACTGACCACTGATTATCTATAAAAATGGTCTCAAAAACGGACACAAATCCAATGAATAAACGACACAAATTAACATCAGTTTAGTCGCCAAAAGATCAACAAATATATTATAAGTTTATTCGAAGACAAATTATATTATAAAATGTGTGATTAATGTCTAACCTGAGATTCGAATTAAATATAATATGAAAAACGATATCATTATCTCAAGGGATCGTACACCGAACACAAATATTCTATCAAGACTTGAATTATTGAAATCAAGTGTTATTTGCAGAGATGATAATAGACTCGACAATACCATAGATACGACCATAATAATACCTTTTGTAAATAAATCTGCTAGATGCATTCCAATTTCACCATAAACTGTTTCAATAGATATTAAATGGAAAAATCTATTTGTATTTGGTCCATATTCTACATTAATTTGATCAAGGAACTTATTAAATGCAAGTATTACATGGCTGATAGCGAAAATGCAAGATCAGGGTAAATTTCGCTTTGTTTAGGTTCTTCATCTGTTATTTGAATTAAATCTTTCAAACGATATCGGATATTATCTGAATAGTTTTTCCGAAAACAATTCACATATAAGTGGACCCGTTGACCACCGGTTCGATGATGCTCTCAATACTGGAACACATTTTAAGCCGATGTGATATTTGTCTATATTATTCCAAACCTAAGTGCCTACATAAGATATAATATTCTTATTTGATTTTAAAATTGAAGTGATCTCTAAAATTAATAGTTTTCCATATCAAGTGGTCTTATAAAAAGAACCAAAATTTATAAATTTATTTTAATTCATAGTTGTTTTAGATCTTTATTTCTAAGACACCGCGATATGCTTTCTTTTATTAATCGCTTGAATTGTGTTTAATAGTGGAAGAGGTATATAAAGTCGGGTCCAAATCTAACTTGGGCAACTTATCAAGCTATTATTCTTAAACTATATGATGAAATGCAATGAAAATTTTAATGAACATAAACTGACTAAACTCATTGATAAATATAAGGTTAAGTTAATTTCAATATAATATTTAGAGTAAGGCCTTGTTTGAGATGAGATAGGATTGAGATTGTGATAGAAAATAGAGATTATTTTAAAATCTCGGTCCCGTTCGGAACCAAAATTGTAATTCAGGATTAAATTTAATTGGATTAATGCAACTGTTTCTATGTGTCTGCGCTCTTAACACAAATTGAAAAAAGAGGATTCAATCCAGTTTGGTTTCGTTTCGCGAGAATACATTTTCGCCAAAAAAATGTTTATTCAGAATCTTTTGGAGAAACGAACCATTTCTGATGAAATAAAACTTAAAAATATAAATATATAACAAAATTTGAATAAAATTATAATGTTATACATAAGCACTTACTTTAAAAAAAGGTTTATGACAAAATAACGAAAATTATATTAAAGAATATTCATTATTTATACATTAGATATAATATTAAATGTTAATTAATTAATAGAAGTTTTAATAACCTTACCTAATCTAACATATACTAAACTAAACTAACCTAAACTAACCTAAATTATACTAAATTAACAAAACCTCATTGAGATTATTCCAAGCTTATTAATTATTTAGTAAACTTTTTTATTGTAAAAATTACTATAAACATTGTCAATTTCTGGCGAAACGAAACTTATTTCTAAAATTCTGGCGAATCGGCACCTATTGGTTTCATCTGGCGAAACGGTAATTTTATTTCTGGCGAAATGATTTTCTAGCGAAATTAAATTTACCATTAATACAGTTTAGAATTTATTAAATAAACGAAGACTTAAGTGAAGTAGCAAATAGAGCTAAGCATTTTTAATCCAAGAGTACCAACAACATTTAGTATATATAAAATAAGATCGGTATGAAAAGCTAATACCTTTAAGTAACCAATTGAATTAAGTATTTCTTTATCACATTTATAATAAAAATTAATGTACATATTGTTGGATAGTGTTAACAAAATTGAATGCTTTATAATTTTTAAAATTTCTAATTTTCTTATAAAATATGAATATTTTAAAAATTAATGTATTTCTTTCTAATTTATTAATCTGATGATGTTAAATAGTGAGGCTTAAGTAATTGTATGATATTAAATTGTGAGATCTTTATATAATTATATATAAGCTAGCTTTGGAATTTTTAAAGTGCGCGCTTGAATAATTACTAGTTCTTGGTCAGTATCTTTTTATAATAGGGTTTGATCATGAAACAACGTATACGAAAAGTGAAACTATTAAAATACAAATTTATTACAGAAGAATTAAGTTATTAAGAATTCATGGTTTAAATTTTAAAAAAGCTTGGTAATAGTATTTTAGGTTTAATATTCAAACAGTGAGAAAACGGTGATTTTTTCCAATACTAATATATAAGTTAGTTTAGAAATTGTATAATTTATTTTTATTTTAATTGGAAATAACAAGTGAGACCGATCGCTTATATATTAAATTTAAAGAAATTCTTCACAGAAAGAAATATCTATTTTATAGAATTAAAGTTATTTTGCAAGATAAGTACTTTTAAAAATTACAAGTAAGAGAATAATAATAGTTTGGATATATTAGTATATTCAAAAAGTTTCGATAATTTTTTTGCAAACTGTGTAAATACTATGAAAGATATTTCAAAACTGCAAAATACCTTTATAGAAGCACTTTCTGCCAATTATATGGCCTTGATTTAATTTCAGTAATATTTCATAATGTTAAAAATTTTGGTATATTTGCATAAGTTATAGTAACATTTCATATTTAATTCACTTTCTTGTAACAGCATCACCGGGTAAATGCGTAAATAAAGGAGAAAATTGTTCGGGTAATTCTTCGATTATAAGGAAAATTATAATAATAACTAATACATATTTGATCAATAAAAACAAAATATAAACATAGCTTACTTACCTAAAGAAATTATGTCTCAAACAAACGCAATGTAAGTTTTATTTGAACATGATTTTTTATTTTAATAGTTAAATACATTTAATTATATAATTAATTTTTAGGATTAATACTGAATACCAAGAAAATATAAAAAGTGATGAATCAAATGTTTTTAATGAAAAGACAAAATTCAAACGTTCATTGGTTTGGCGTAATATTATTCTAATGACAATATTACACATTTCAGCCATTTATGGATTATTATTAGTCCTTAGACTTAAAGTTGAAACACATTTATGGGCGTATATATTGTGTTTAATGTCATCGATTGGGGTTCAGGTACTATAATATATACCAATTTTATATTAAAATTTATTTAAAATAAAAACTTTCTTCAGTGCGGCGCCCATAGACTTTGGTGTCACAGAGGATATAAAGCAAAACTTCCGCTCAGAATAATTCTTATGATTTTCCAAACTCTGGCCCTACAGAACGATATTTTTGAATGGAGTCGAGATCATAGGGTTCACCACAAATACTCGGATACAGACGCCGACCCTCACAACTCTCAGAGAGGATTCTTTTTCTCTCACATCGGATGGTTGTTATGTAGGAAACACCCGGAAGTTATAGAAAAGGGCAAACAAATAGATATAAGTGATTTGGAAAATGATCCTGTGGTTAAATTTCAGCGAGCATTCTATATACCCTTGATCATTCTCTTTTGGGGTTTTATACCATTTTATGTACCTTGCTACTTCTGGGGCGAGAGTGGGTGGAATTCATGGTTTTTCTGTGTTATGTTAAGATATGTATTCACATTAAACATAACATGGTGTGTTAATAGTTTTGCTCATTTCTATGGAATGAAGGTATTTAATTGCAAAGATTACTTTTAGTTTAATTTTAAAATATATATCTGTTAAGCCATACGATAAGGCTATTTATCCGGTTGAGGCCAATATGAGACACTTCATCCTTGGAGAGGGTTTTCACAATTACCATCATGCATTTCCTTGGTATCTTCAACTTTATATTTAATTTAGTTTTGTATATTTATTCACTTGAAAATCAGGGACTATTCAGCGAGTGAATTGGGAGCAATTGATGCCTTTAATCCGGCCACAGCTTTCATTGATTTGATGGCATCAATTGGTTGGGCCTATGATCTGAAGAAGGCTCCCAAAGATATGGTCAAAAGTAGACAGAAAAGAGCTGGAGACATTGATTACATTCATCGTTCTAAATTTTGGGAAATGACCACGGGTGTACTTGTGATGACTTTTCCTTTATGGGCCTATTGTATGCTCAAGCTTAATATAATGACGATTCCAATAATAGTAATTATTTTATGGGCTTTTAATTAATCAAATATTTAATAAAAAGAAACCAAACCTGAGATTATAAATGACTTCAACATAAGTTAATTTAAATAAAAAATTCTTTGTAATAATATTGCAATAATAAAGTTTATGATTTATTAATGAAATTAATAAAATAAGTGAAATTATCACTTAATCACAAAATCACTTTGTGATTAAGTGATAATTTCACTTATTTTATTAATTATAAATCAACACAACTACCAAGCTCTATTTTCTATTATTAATGAAAGTTTTATTATTTATAAAATATGAAAATTAAAAATTTAATATGCTCTTTTAAAATGTATTTAAAAAATTTACCACCAAGAATAGGATTTCCTCTATGATATTTTAAATGAAAATAGCCTGCTAAAAGGTACGTGCGAAATTTTTTTGACATTTTATGCATTTTAATATAAAATATTAATAGATCAGAAATCACCATGAATAATATGAAACAGATATTTAGGAATATCCGAAAAATATTTTCTATGAATAATGTTTTCTAAAGGTTGACCATAAACTTTGTAAACAATTGACATACATAAAATGTCATAACAAAATTCAAACGTATTTTTAGCATGCTATTTTTCATATAAATTATCATAGAAAAAACCCTATTCTTGTCTATGAGCAATGAAATATTGTTTATACATAAGACAGAAAAAATAATTATTTAAATCTGGTTCTCAACAAAGTGCGGCTGTATTTTGGAGGAAACTTTCACTGCGTTTTTAAGATGAACTGATTTTGTCCTCTAATTTTAATAAGAATTGAATTCTTTTTTAACCTCAATTATAGCTTGGTCAATATTTTATCTTCAAAATTTTTCTTTTTTTTATCTTGTATATTTTGTTTAAAATTTGATGTTATATATCATGTTGATTAATTCTGAATTTTCAAAGTATAAATTATTTATTAATAAACTTTATAAACTAGCTAAAATTTAAGTTTACAGGCAAGTACACATAGGCTTTTGGCTCTTTTCCCGCCAAAACTGAACCACGTGACCAAATCCTACTTTTTTTCTAAGCTTTTGTTACCATGACAACCCTACCTTCGATGACCTATCCGACCGTTTTAACCGAATTTGTCCGATCAATTTAACCGAACCTGTTCGACTACTCTTCCCGAAACTGTCGTCCAATCCTTTCGAACTTGTCCAACCACTTTAACCTAACCTGTCCTACCTTCCTTAATTTTTGGCAAAGAATGTAGTGATGGTAAGGGGGAGAGAGAAAGTGAGAGACAGAGAGATAGAGACAGAGATAATGAGAAAAGAAGATAATGTAAATGAATCGAAACACCACTTTAGCCGCTGTCAAATGAAAAAAAATTAAAAGTAACAGAAAAACAGAACATTTTTACAAAGATAGACCGATAAACTAGGGCAAATTGGATAGCTCTCATATTTAAAGACAAAACATGACATTTTGGAAAACATATAATGTTTGAGTGCTTCTGTTGGTCTATCATTCAAATAATATCTATTTATTCTTTACTATTATACCTTAGAATCGATGTATATATATAAATGTATATATAATTTATGGAAACTAAGTTTATTTAGTGTAATATCACCATATTTATTTACAATACCTTTTATATTTTATTTTTCAATTAAAATTGAATCAAACAAAAGGAGGATATTTCTGATCGTTTCATAAAACAATCAATTATAAACAAAAATATTCTTAAAAATTTTGACCAAGTAATGAAAGGGTGTTCAGTTTAGATATATTTTTAAAGACATTAATTAAGAAAATATAAAAATAATCTAAAATCAATTAACTTTTAATTTAAAAGCCACATAAATAACTCATTATTTATTTTAGATTATATTATAGAATAAATGTTTAATAGAGACAAATAAAAATAAAAGTAATTTGAGTATAATATACTAATACTCATTTGATTAATAAAAACAAAATATAAACAAAGCTTACTTACCTAAAGAAATTAACATTTCATGAATTTTTATATTAAAGTTTAATAGATGAGAAATCAATCTGAATAAATTGAATTTATGTATACCCGAAAAATATTTTCTAAGGATAATATTTGCTAAAAATTAACTCTAAATTTAACCTTTAATATTAAAATGCATAAAATGCCAAAAAAAAGTTATACGTACTTTCAAACAAGCTATATTTCATATAATTTATCATAGAAAAAATCTTATCGTTGATCATAACGGGACTTAAATTAATATTTGATTTAAAATAATAATTTATTCTTATTAATTAAATAACCGGTTAAGACTTCACTATTTTTTTTCCTGGAATTTTTTTTATAAATATCATTTGATTCAATGAATATTCCTTTTAAGTTATAAAATAACAAGTAAGAGTTTTAGCAAGTTTAGAATTATTTTATTCAGGGGTGGCCAATAGGGGGGGTATTTCAAAATATCCCCCTTGAGCAGCAAAATTTGCAAAATAACCACCTGGGAACAATGATCTGAAGGACCCCCCCCCCCCTAGAAAAATCGGGGCCGGCGCTAAGCGCTGGCTCAGATTTTGTAGAAATTTTAGTAATAAATGACAACATTTTAAAGAAAATAAGTAAATTAGACGATCTTTTACGTTAAAATTTGTTAAAACTTGGTTTTCTCATAAAAATTAACTATATTTTATAGCGAATTTTACCCAAAATACTCAAATTTAGGTGAGAAATGGAAAAAATATTGCTTTTTGAGTGAATTTGCATGCATATATGACAATTATAGCACTTTATAACCTTTAAATAGCCTAAAATAGCAAATAAAAGCTAAATAATGCAAAAATTGATGTTTTCGAGGTTTTGAAAAATATCCTACCCTTAATAATTAATAATACGCTTATATAAAGGTGCCTGATTTAATTTCTAACATAGGCACTCTATTATAAAAGAGAAAACAGACACCTCTATTTACTTGTATTAATAATTAATTTACCTGCAAAAAACTACCCAGGATTTCCATTTGGATTTACATAGAATTTATGCTTAATAAAAATGATCGTCGACTGTATTATTGAAACAAATATTTAGTAAACAAAGAGATTAACAAATTATTTGCAGATCTTATGATATGTATATACTGTCATATAAAGTATTAAAAGGTTAAAAGATTAAACAAATTCAAAGAATAGGAAAATAAAATTAAATGATATGCAGTTAAATGTATACATTATTGTAGTTATAGAAGAGGTGTTTATCATATGATTTGAAAATAAGGATAAATAGAAGTGAAATTCTTGTGTTTAACACATTTTAGAGTTGAGTTTTGAAAAGTGAAGTGAAGTTCAATATTATAGTGAAAATGAGTACAACTTATAGGAAGTGTTCGTTCGAGAGATTCGGTGACGACTTGTGTGCGGATTTGTTGAATTATTTGCCATTAGAGGCGAAATTGAAGTTTGAATGTGTGTCCCATCACTGGAAGAATAATATCTATCAAAGAGTCAATCGATTGGAATTAAGTCAAGTTTACCAAAATCTTTACAAAATAAAAGATTCAAAACTTCTCATAAAATATTTGGAAAATATTCTTAAGAAGTGTCCGAACATAAGAGACATAAATTTATTTATTTATTTGGAAGTTTCCGATGACTTTTCCAACAAAATATTAGACTTAATTATGAATTATTGCAAAAACTTGAATTCAATTCACTTCTATTGGAATAACTATTCATTTGAAAAGTTAAAACAATTTATTGAACACAACTTTGGAACACAACTTAAGTCATTAGACTTTTATTGTTCATATGATTTAAAACCAGAAATTAAAGTCGATTTCAATAAGTTTACAAAACTTTATAAACTTTGTATTGATGCTAACTTTGATTTATCCCAATTGAGCAAGGTTAAATGGTTGACTCATTTAAAAATACGTTTGTATGAAGATATGACAGAAGACTTTATTAATATTCTTCGAAATAATACAAACCTTCAAATGATTGACATTTATTTTCATTATTCATATAAAAATTACACAAAGTTTGAGACAATTATTGAAGAACTCTCCCGATTGGGTGGACTCAAACAAATAAGTTTCAGTTTTAATTATTTCAACGATATTTCCGATCAAATGATCAATAATTTAGAAAAATTGGGAAATAATTGTAAAACTATTGAAAAGTTAGTCATTGAGTTTCACAGCTCTCCTATAATTACTGAATCATTACTTCGTGTAATAAAGTATTTCCCAAATCTGAGACATTTAGAGCTCAATAATTTCTACACTTATTATGATTATTATGATTATGAAGGTATTGATTCACTCATTACTTGTAAAGAGTTTAAGAACTTTTCAAAACTCATTCATTTGAAACTTTGGATAAAAGGATTAAAAGACAATTTCTTCAGAAATATCGACAAATATTTTCCGAATTTAAGTCATCTCTCGATTCATGAGTCGAATATAAATAAAGAGATGATTGATATCATCGGAAGACTGACACGAATACAAAGTGTTACCATCGTTTCTAACATGTCTTCACTTATGTCAAGAAAGGAACAAAAGGAAACTCTTTATAAATGCTGTCCACGACTTAATCATTTTAATATATATAAATTTTGTTTTTAAAGAAACATAATTTGTTAAGAATATTATTTATTTTTATAAAAATTTACCCTGTCCTTATTAAATAAATGTAAAAAATTTTAATTAAATTATTTTTTAGAAAATTATTAAATAAGAATTGACTGCATTTTATTACTAATATTTCATAAAACTATTCAAAATTATTTATTTAATTATTTTAATTATTAATTTAGTGAACTAACATTTTTAGGTAAAAATTTAAAATTATTAAATCATTTTGTATTTTATGCTATTTAATAGTTAAACCTTATGTTTAGCACTAAATTTTAGATTAAATAAATGAATAATTCATTATTTGAAAGTAAAATAAAATATTATAAAATATATTTATAATAATGTGAATATTCTCTTTGAAACTGTAATACAATTTAGTAAAATAAATTATTTTATATTTTTATTATATTAAATATTAATGAAACAAATATTTGGAAAAAACAAAAAGATTAACAAATTATATGGATGTCTTATAATACAGTGCTCATTCGATTGAGTAAACTAGCCCGGTGATATGGGATTAGTTAGCCCAATTTATTACTTAATTCAACTTATATTTTACTCAATGGATTGGAGACTGTATATATATTTAAAGTATTATAACTTATAATTTATAATATTAAGAGATTAAACAAATTCAAAAAATTGAAAAATATAATTAAGAGATACATAGAGATTAAGAATAGGTGTTTAGAACTGAATATGAAAATAAGAATAAATAGAACTGAAATCGATTTCAATAAATTTGCAAAACTTCATAAACTCTTAACTGACATTGGATTTGATTTAACCCAAATGAGCAAGGTTAAACGTTTAAATCATTTTAAAATAAGTTTGTTTGAAGATATGGCCGAAGACTTTATTTATATTCTTCGGAATAATACAAACCTTCAAATGATTGACATTTATTTTTCTTAATATAATTAAAAATATTTTTAGACTATAATTGAAGAACTCTCCCGATTGGGTGAACTCAAAAAATGTATGAAAATAAACTCTTAATATTTGTGTAAATATTTAATATATATTTATTAATATTTTAGGAAATAAAAATTAAAATATTTATTATAAAATTTTATCATGCAACTTTTAATAATTGACAAAATTGTTAAATTATTTATAAAAGGATTTCACTTTAATTGAAAGTTAATGAAATAGAAAAATATTGATTTAAATAATTGAGAATTTCTTCGGAATAATATACTTCTGATTTGTGAACAGAATATCGATAAAACATTTGCAGATCTCGTATTTCAAGTATTTTCAATCGAAAACACTCCTCAAAAAGAGCTCTAATTCTTCGATCACTTAAGAATATATTGAAATCAATATAAGAGCCATCGATGGCAACACTTTCAATACTCGGAAGTCGTCCAATACTTTCCATTATATATAATATTTTATTCGTTTCGATAAAAGTTAAAAATGATATTAAAATATAACTCAATTTCGGTAAATATTTGCCGATATCTTTGAAGAAACTATAGTCCAAACCATTGACCCATAGCTCCAAATATTGAAGATTTTGGCAGTTCTTAAGCCGTTCACAAGTAATGATTGGGTTTTCAATGTATGGATTGAATGGAGGACTCAATAGTTCTAAATGTTTGAGATTTTGGAAAACCTCTAAAACATTAAACACTGATTGAGTAAATGTTTTGAACTTATACTCTGATTGTGAGCTAAAGATAACTAACTTTTCCAGAGTTTTACAATTATTTCCCAATTCTTTCAAATGAGTAAACATTAGGTTCGAAACCAATGAATAAATTAAACTAATTCTCAATTGTTTGAGTCCACACAAAAGAGAGAGTTCTTCAACGATATCTTTAGCGATAATGTATTTTTTGTTGATCTTAATGTCAACCGATTGAAGGCCTCTATTATTGCGAATCAATTGGAGGACTCCTTTCCTATTGT
>JAQFZM010001682.1:0-16891 GCA_034695785.1 Galumna obvia | reverse complement strand
TTTTGAGGTTTTTGAAAAATACCCTACCCTAATACCCCCCCTGGAATTTTTCCCAAAATACCCCCCTACCACCCCCCTGGAGTCGAGTTCTTTGGCCATCCCTGATATAGACTCTACATTAAATTCAACTTAAATGATACATTTAATTTTCAAACCTAAATTAATTTTACCTATATTATTTTTATTACTTCTTGATTTTATTACAAATTAAAGCTTAGTTTAATTAAAATTTTAAAATTATATTTTTATATATTCACAAATTTTTTTATCAGTTTTAATTAAATAATTATTTTTAACTCTATGTATCAAAAAAGTGATAATTTTTTATTTGTCTCATCTTTTCTTTCAAACAATTTATTATAAATTTACTAAAATTTGCAAAAAATTATTTTGTTGAGTAATCGTGTGATAATAATCATAGTATTGGCCTGAAAATAATGAATTCAGTTTGAATTTATTTTAGTAAAACAGTGCTAAAAATGAATTTTTTATACCCTAATGTGAGTAACAAACATTTAGTTTTTATCCCTAAAATAGTTGAAAATTGTTATAATAAAACTTAAGGAAATGTATTCTCAAGGCATGTTTGGTATACGTACTGAGTCTCGTCGATAAATCATAATCACCTTAATAGTTGCAAGTTTTTATGTGATAACTCCTACTCATATAAACAGATCTTTTAAAAAGAGATAAAATTACATATTTCTAAAAATGCATAAAATTTTGTTAAATTAAATTAAATGAGATTTAAATTATAAGGAATTTGAGTTACAATTAGTTTGAAAAATATTTCTTTAATTATCTTCGAATAAATGAAATATGAATCCATATATTAGTGATTCTATATATAAATCAGTTCATATTTTTCACTTTTTTTGGAATAAAATATTTGTTTTACAAAGTTTTGACTATTTTAAAAATATATATTTAAAATGTTTAATACCGCAGTTTGTGATCAAAAACAAGTTGTACTTTACTTTAATTGTAATTTGGTTTACAATTTATTAATTTGTATTAAGAAAGTTTTGAAATAATTGAAAACAAGTAAATTGTTTTTCAGAGCTTTTTATCGATTTTGAAATTATACTGAAATCAATTTAAAATTCACAAAAACTATGTTTAAAATATGTTAGAATTGTCTAAAGACAGATTCAGTGAAAGCTAAGGATGAAAATTACAAGGTAATTTTAAAAAGCCATGTAACATTACAGTAATTTTGGTAATCTTGGTAATTTTCTTCAATTATGAGTTTTATCATTATTATGATTATTAATATAAATAAATTAAATTATAACACAAATATTAGTCAATATCTTTACTAAAAACAATATAGTTTTTAATAAAATTAAAAAAATCCAAAATTTATTCAATTCTCATCTGAATTTTAGACAATTTTCGTTAAGTAAAGTTAATATTATTAAATTTTTCTAATGAAAATTATACTTTATTTTCTCTTTTTGGGAATCCTAGATTATTTACCACCTTTATGTAGTCATATAAACCATCATTAAAATTAATTCGGACATTTAAATAAAAATTTCTTACAAAATAACAACTATCCTAGGTAAAAACCTTAAATTAGAGTCCATCCATTTCTAAAAGGAAATTTAAAGGGAAGCTATAATACAGATTTGTACTATTGTAGTGACGTCACTCTCTGCAATTCTTCCCTTTAAATTTCCTTTTAGAAATGGACGGACTCTATAAAATGGTGTTCGTGAAAGTTACGGTAACATTACAAGAACTTTGTGGTTCCAAAATTACACTGTAGTATCACTTTTTTGTTCTATTTTTTAAATTTGAATTACTTTGAATTTAAATGATATTCAGTTCTAAAATATTTAGCATAACATCTGGTCGGTCCCAGATTTAAGTAATAATCGAAGTGACCAAAGGTTTGAAGCACTGGTCATATATTTTTTTTAAGTCTTAACATACCTATACTTTAGCCAACTTTTATATAATAAAAGGAAGAATATATGAGTTTGTGATCGGATTTAAGAAAAACAAAATCAAATGAAATATAAAAATGATTTTTTGTTGTGAAAACATAAATGTTTCCAATAAAACAAATATTATATCATCTCATTCTTTATTTGTGTTCATAAAAGTTATAGCTTTATATCAAATTTAAAACTTATAGAATCTATAGACTATAATATAAACTAAATTTAATTGTAAGTAACAAACATTAACAGAATCTATAATTAATTAAAAATTCAAACTCTTATAATTATAATTATAGTTTGTCCTCTTAAGACCTGATAAGAGAATCGGAAATTTCAATGGTTTTGATATGAACTTGAATTTAGAAGAATTGAAACTAGAATCTATAGATATTAAATATTATAAACTATTGTATATAATTTAAAGGTTTCGTTTAAATAATTGAATGAAATTAATGGAATAATTGAACTAAAAGTGAATTTCTGTTTTCTCGTCACGACTTCACTTTATTTTCTTTTTAAAGATTTGTTTTGAGTTCAATGAAATATATTAAACAAATTCTTTGATATTTCAAAACATTTCAGAGTTTCGTTTCACCAAATATTATATGAATTGATGTCAAAAACATAATAACATTTTTGTTGCCATTTGTCACTCGTTTTGTCTAAAGAATATTAATTCGAAAAATAACGAACAAAAGTATAAAATTTATTACATTTAACTTCTGTTAAGCATTTCTTGCAATTATTTAAATGTTTTGTCCATTTGTTTTGAATTGAATAACAGTTATAAATCTAATAGAGTCTCGCTTTAGTTAAATCCTCGATAAGTTTGAAAAGTTTGACGTCTATTAACTTCTTCTATATGTTATTCTTTACTCTATTTTAGGAAAACTATATTAAATTAAAGCTTAAGTTCGGTTCATTCATTCACAGGTAATCGGTTACTGACAGTATTCATAAAAATATTTATTAATAAACTGATTATAAAAGTGTTTACAGAATATTCTTTGAAATTTTACTAAATTAAGGAAATTTTGAATTTTAATTTCAATCTTTTGGTCTCTAAATTAATATTTAGTAATTCATAGTTTAAACTATAAGTGTTTTAAAATAAACTTTTTGTTATAAAAAGTTTTTATAGAATAATAGCTAATAATTGTTATTTTCTTATTGAGTTAATACTTTCCTGGAATATACATGAATTTATATTTTTATAATTATAACTAAATTATGATATGTTTTCGTAAACATTTGAAAAACAAATTTCCGTGAATTTGAAAATCATGTTTTAGTGGATATGTTTAGTCAATGATTGATACCATAGAGCGAATGGATGCGCATATTTTCAAAAGAATCGATGACTACTATTACTATTAATACGTGATCACTGATCAAAAGTGAAAGGATATTCAATTGTCAATAAAGTGTTAACAAATATTGACATTTAAAGCTTTGAAAAGCACTCAATCTTAGCCCCAAATATTTTCATTTCAATTCTTTACTATTTTGAAAATATAATATTAATATAATATAATCACATTTTTATCCCTAAACTAATGTTATAACTTCTATACAATATTTACCACTAAATCGATTCCATTTTCAAAGAAATTTGGGTCTTCTCTATGATTGTAGAACAGAAGCGCTTATAAATACTTTAAATACAATACTCTTTAATCAGTATTTGTATCGATTAAATACAAGAATGTCTAAAAGTCTAAACATTAAAGTTTTCAAATATAAAATTCTTATTTTTGATACATTTTTATTAAATTGTCTTAAAATTCTTTAAAAATATATAACTTTTAATGGAATCTTTAAAATGTAATACAGAGAAGCCCTCAAAACTTCAATCTTTGGTCTGAGAAAAATGTTTATATTTGTGGACTAATCATAAAAATCCTTAAATATTAGTAAAAATCGAGTATAATTGAATGGAAACTTATAATTAATCAAGGTTATTATTCTTTGAATTTTATGCAAATGTTTTCTTATTCTATAATTCAATGATTTGTCTTTTATTTGATAATTATTTCAAACTTTTTATCAAATTTTATTAAAAATGAGATAAAAAGTAATTAAATGCTTACAATTGAAGAAATTATTGTACATAAACTCTACTCTTTATATTAGGGTCAAAGAACTCGATTTTAAGGGGTGTTATGGCCCTATTTTGGGAAAAGCACACTTAGTGTTTGTCCATATACATAATGTTCATTTTTTTCAAATTCTAGAGATATTTTGCATATTTTTCGCTTCGATGGGGTATTCCGTTATACCTGGTATTGGCGATCCCTCTTTATATACTATTGGTTGACAGTAAACATCGTTTGATCTTGGACATACCCTTTTTATTATTATTGTCTATAAGTGGTTTTAAGTTTGATTAGCCATATATTTGACAATAGGTTTAATCGGGAGTTGAACTTGGTAATTATCTGTATTGCTTAAAAGTATTCTTTATCTGTAAACTTAGCAAGAATATATTTATAAAGTATTTTTTAAATTTTCAATAGCTATTTAGTAATCAGGTTCATTCATAAGCCTTATTTGGAAGAGGCTTCAATTAGTTTAGCATGTTCATTTTGGACAATTTCAAGAAATAAATGCTTTATTCTTACCTTAAATTAATGGAAAAGCTTTGGGTGCAGTAAAAGAAGCACTTAAGACATCAGTTGATTAAATAAATTAATGACAAAATATTTATATTTAAAGTAATAGCTTTTAGAGAATAAGAATTTGAAGGTATATTTAAAACCCTAAAGTTCTTCAGAATCTTTAGATTTATTAGTGCTTAAGATCTGATGAAAAGTGAGTTGAGTTCAGCATAACTGCAATGAATGTAAAGAACGAGAAACAGGTCTCCAATAGAATCGCCTAAAACTCTTTCTGCCGCTCATTATAGACGTAATGTATTTTTTGTGTCGTTCACTGCTTTTCAATATATTTGGCTCTATTGCTCGTTAAGAGATGGCACACATTTCCATATATATAGTATTGACAACAATTATTAAACTTAATTTGTTATGTTTTATTATAAATAAACTAAGAATTTACAAATTATATCATTAAATATGTGAGGAGTAAAATGAGATAAATTGGTTGTCATTAGGATTAGTTTAATTGATGTAATCGATGTAATGATTAGTCGATATAACGCCCTCTTCGACATAACGTTATATTTGAATCATAAAATGTTTTGAGTGTCAGTTTTCAATCACATATCAAAACGACTTTATGTTTAGATTTGAGTTATGTTTTCATTATTATTGTTATTATTATTTAATTAATGATTAAATAAATAAATAAATAATAAATTGTTTTTCTCTGTTTTACAATTCAAAGTAATTATTGTGAGTTCAGAGACAATGATTTTTGTCAAATAAATTGTTATGACTTTATTGTGGACTCAAACGCATAATTCGGTCACTTATTTGTTGATTCAATCGATTCTTATTTTTAATATTTTTTGGATTTCAGTCTAAAATAAGTTGTTTTTTGTCATCGATTCCAAAGATTTATTTATTTATATTTGTTTAACAAACGATCGATCGCTTAGTTTTTCATTAGTTATAATAAAGTCTTTGTTTGCCATGAATTCGGCTCCAATTCTTGAATTGTCTTTAAAATACGGTTTACCACAAGATTTGAGTGATTGTGATCTCCAACAGAAACTAAAAGACCTCAAACGTGATGTTAAGGAAGAGATAAGAAAAGAATTGAAGATCAAAGAGGGGGCAGAAAATCTCCGAAGAGTTACCACCGATAAGAAGTCTTTATCTAATGTTAACTCAATTGTGAAGAAAGCGAACAACAAATTACAAGAACTACAGGAAGACCTCCAGGAACTGAACGCTCATATTGTAGTAAATCACGACCAGAGCTCTATTGATATCGGAGATCAAACCTCTGATCGCGAAGATGTATCTGAAAATACAGATAATTCATTGGCTTCTGCTTATACTCAACGCTTGGAATCACTGGAAAAACAGCTGACAATCGAAATGAAAGTTAAAACCGGCGCTGAAAATATGATCCAAATGTATAGCGGATCCAATTCTAAAGACAGTCGACTCAATCGTAAACTATTAGCTGAAGCACAACAAATGTTATCCGACGCTAAGACTAAGATTGAATACATCCGAATGATGATTATCAGAGTCAAACAAAGAGAATCCACAGACAATACCGATAGTCAGACAATGGTCACAACTGGAGCTAACTCTGGATCTGATTTTAGTTCGACAAAAGTAACAGAACTTTTATCACCCCTTGAATTGAGAACCGAAGAACTTCGCCATCGACTTAAAGTCGAGTGCGCTGTTGTCGACGGCGCCAAAAATGTTATTAAATTACTTCAAAGTTCTAAAATAAGTGATAAAAAGGCGTTGTCTGAGGCGCAGAACAGTCTTCTTGAGTCGAGTCAAAAGGTAGACGTTTTGCGTAAAGCATTGGATTTATGTCGACAACAACTGCCACCCGGTTCACCAAAATCTGCTGTTCTTAAGGTCGAACTGGATAACAGTCAGTTCGCAAATCCAACCATTTATTCGCCGACAATTGCTTATAGTTCTGCCAAAGAGTCGGCTCAAAACACTACCCCTTCAACGATCACAAAAACCGCTGCTGTCACTGGAAAGCTAGAGGTCAGACTCATAGGTTGTCAGGAATTGCTAGAAGATGTACCTGGTAGGTCACGCACAAACTCAATATCTGGCGACGGTCTTCGAGGTTTGGTTCGATCTAAAGGACTCGGAAGGACTTCTTCGCGATCCTATTCTATTAAAGACGAAACATCTAATGAAATAATGGCTGTTCTTAAGTTAGATAATGTGTCAGTGGGTCAGACCAGTTGGAAACAGTGCAGTCAAAAGGCGTGGGACCAACGCTTTAGTTTAGATTTAGACAGAAGTCGTGAACTTGAAATTCAGATCTATTGGCACGACTGGAGATCTCTTTGTGCGCTTAAATTTCTTCGTTTAGAAGAATTTATTGACGATAACAGACATGGAATTCCTCTATATTTGGAACCGCAGGGAATTCTTTTCGCTGAAATCAAGTTTTTGAATCCAATGATTAGCCGAAAACCGAAACTTCAGCGCCAAAAGTTATTCCGACATAAGGGCAAGAATTTCCTTCGACCCAATCAAATGAATATCAATGTCGCCACTTGGGGTCGACTTATGAAGCGGGCCATACCTCAGGCATCTTCTGAACAGAATATCGCTTCACCCAATAACGCCAATACTTCACAAACAAAGTTTAATGAGATTTCATTTACTGATTCCGTCTCTTATACTAAACCTAAGACTGATTCGAATCGAACGGATATAAAACGACTCGATTCGGGTAAAACTCAAAGTAATTATAAACCCGAAACTGTTCCTCAATATGAAGACACTCAAATTGGTTCCGCTTTACAAGAGTTTGATTTTCTTCACGATATCAACACATCTGATACAATCACTCCCAGTCCTATCATTAAAGAGCCGTCGCCTGAAATTATTGAATCCTTTAATAATATTAGAATCGAAAGCATTCATAGTATTGATGACAATAGTATTGATATGAATAGAGTTCGGAGCGCATACTCCGCAAGTCCTGAACCGATCGTTGAATTACCCGACGATGATATCACAGTTAAAGTCGAAGCTTTTGCTTCTGATGTCAATTTAGAAAACTTTGAATTCATAAGTGTTCTTGGAAGAGGACATTTTGGAAAAGTATTTTAGTCTAATATATAGATAATTAGATAAATAAATGATTTATTTATTTGTAATTTCAGGTAATTCTTAGTAAACATCGAAAAACTGGTGAATACTTCGCTATTAAAGCATTGAAAAAAGGAGACATAATCGCGAGGGACGAAGTCGAAAGTCTTATGGCAGAGAAGCGTATCTTCGAGACGGCAACCCGTGTCAGACATCCTTTTCTGGTGAATCTGTTCGCCTGTTTTCAAACGAGTCAACACGTCTGCTTTGTTATGGAGTACGCGTGTGGGGGCGATCTTATGATGCACATCCACAATGACATATTCAATGAGACCAGGGCCACTTTTTACGCAGCATGTGTTGTCCTCGGACTTCAATACTTGCATATCAATAATATCGTCTATAGGTCTGACTTTTTATTTTATTATTATTTTTAACTAACTTTTGGTTTTAATTATTTATTTTCTTAAAACAGAGACTTAAAACTCGATAATCTACTCCTCGATAGCGAAGGTTACGTCAAAATCGCTGATTTCGGTCTCTGTAAAGAAGGTATCGGTTATGCCGACAGAACCGGTACTTTCTGTGGAACTCCTGAATTCTTGGCTCCAGAAGTATTGACCGAAACCTCTTATACCCGAGCAGTTGACTGGTGGGGATTCGGTGTTCTTATATTTGAAATGCTTGTGGGAGAGGTCTGTTTGTTCACATTTTATAAGTCTTATAAATATTTCATTAAATGACTTCATTTGTAGTCTCCATTTCCCGGCGATGACGAGGAAGAAGTATTTGATAGTATTGTTAACGATGAGGTCAGATATCCCCGATTCCTATCTCTAGAATCAATTGCTATTATGAGACGGGTAAGTCAACATTGTATGAATTGTGTGACATCTTTTCATTTATCAATTTATTTGAATTAAGTTATTACGAAAAAATCCCGAACGAAGATTAGGTTCGAGTGAACGCGACGCTGAAGATGTGAAGAAACAGGCATTCTTTAGGGTATTTCTCATATTATAATCTTAAAAAAATGTTTCATTGAAATTGATTTTTGTCTGAAAGCACATCAATTGGGACGACTTAATTACTCGTAAAACGAAACCTCCATTTGTACCGACTATTCGCTCTCCAGAAGACGTAACAAACTTTGATGAAGAGTTTACATCAGAACAGCCGGTATTGAGTCCTCCTAAAGAGGCGCGACCTCTTTCAGCCAAAGAACAAGTCTTATTTAAAGAGTTTAACTATAAGGCCGAGTGGTGTTGACCAAACAATCAACTCATTGTTCCGGTGCTCATAAACACCAATGGCTTCGGTGTAAACAAAAGCTTCAATATATTTGTATTTTGATATGTTATGCAAAACAAAATCACTTCTCAACCAAAGCGTATATATCGCACAGACTGTCCGCCCGTCAAACAAATAATGACAAAAAAGACGGTCATTCAGTTTGTATTTTATTTTGTGCCTTAAGTTAAGACTTAATGTTTGGAACTTTGTTTCAAACAATGAAATGTTGACAATGAATGCAATACATTAATGGTAGCTATAATTGTGATGTTTGGCCACTATTTTAATGCTCTACTGATTAATGCCTTTTGTATTGTCTGTCAGACTATTACCCTTTTCTCGCACTTCGTTACCCGCGTGGGTATAACAAAAAGTGGACATAAAGGATGGGTATAATAACTTCTTATTAACCCCATGGCAACCACAGGGTTTCCAATATTTAATTCAATATTTCTTTATCGAAAAGAGGTATTTTTGAGCTCATGTGAGCACCTATTTTAAGTACTAATTCAAAGCATTACTACATTTATAAAGCAATTAATTTATTACATTTACCACAAATTTTTAACTTTTAATTTTCATATATATTTAAAGATTTTATACAAAAATTTTATAATTTATATAAAATAGTGCTTAAAATCCGGATAAATCGTGATTCAAGATTAGGCGATTTAGTGAATTACCGATAAGTAATATCTATATCTGGAATATCGGGAAAATAAGTGAAAGTTTATTTGATTAAGTTAGCTTTCATATTTTGACAACCATTATTTGCGACCACTATATAATCATTTAAAGATCGGGAATTCCCCATATTATCATATTTAGTGATAATTCAAATGATTGTTTAATAAATTAATTGCCTTTTCTTTACTTTAAAAATTAAAACAAATGATCGATAAAAATATTATGGGTATAATAGCGACCGATCATAGGGAGTGGGTATAACAAGATGTTATTAACCCCATAGCAACTAGCAACATTCTCTAAAATCGCCGATTTCTTTTTTATACCCACGGGGTTACGAAGTGCTTGAAAAGGGTTGTATCAGACTATTAAACACCAGTTCTTAAGAACATAAACTGGTTTTCGGACTAATTCTTAATTTATAAAATTTATATAAAAGGCTTCGAAACGTTCGGTCATATGTTTTGAAATGAATTCAAAAAGTATTATAAATTTTAATAATAAATGTTAAGTAAATTTCATTTATTTTAATTAATCTTCAATTTATTCAAAAAGAATTTATTCGTCAGCATTGGCTGCAATTCTTTGAATAACAGTTCTCTTTTTCTGCGCGATTTTATTCTTTCTGGCGGCTAATGTTATCTTTTTAGAGTTGAATCTCTTCTTAGTCTCATAAGTCTTCTTCTGAGTGGGTTTGTATTCGGGATCAGCTCTGATGGATGAATGAGCCTTCGAGTAAATACCCTCCAACTGTCAAATAAATCATTTATTAAATCTATTGTTTACTTAGAGTTAAGAATCAGATAATACTTCGTCGGGAGTTATTCCGTTTTTGTTGAATCGAGAGAACTGTCGTTTGAAGGCTTCCTCGTCCTCTTCCATTAAAGTCCTCATATAGTCGGCCACATGAGTACCGAAGATGTGCTTTCGGTGGACTTCAGCGTTGAATTCCTTACTTTCACTGTCATATCCGGGGAAACGTTTAGTTGAGTGCGGAATATCAATGCCTCCGTCGGCCGCGCCTTTCATTGCACCGAAGACTCGCGCGCCTGTTGTGGTTCGCGCCAAACCGATGTCTAGATATGCACGAAATGCTCGAGGCTTTCCCTCAACGTCTTCTACATTATACTGTTCTCCGGTTACGGTTTCACTTCCCTTATAGATGTCATCCAAATGTAATTTCTTCAGCAACTGTTTAATCGAATTCATTTAATAATTAATTTATATGAGAGAAGACATACTCTTCTGGCGAGAAGAAGTCCCGTACAATAAGCGGCCGCATAATTAGTGAGACCCACTTTCACTCCATATTTAGGCAATTCGTGTGAATACGCGGCACAGACCACAATATCGCCCTCAATCTTTGCGTATGCGATCTGACATATTATGTCTTTGTTAGTGAAGCGGACAATCATACGATACTTCGGAGTATTGTATTTATTCTTGTCCTGAACCACAAGACGTTTTCGCGCGTAATAATCGGTTTTACCCTCTTTTCAAACAAATGGTTTAACTATTTATCGGTAAAACAATAACTCATTTGAAACAAACCTCTTCTCCTTTTGAACTTCACCTGAAATCGTTTGAAATACGCCTTATTTTTAACCACTTTTACAAAACCCGACTTTAAATCAAAAAATAATTATTAAATTAGTTTTAAATCATAAAACAAATTAAAGTTAAAAATTTAGTCACTTTTGAAGTCTATTTTAATTATGAAAATCACTTCAATTCTTCCAAATTTTAAGTTAAAACAATAGAAATGATATAAAACTAAATCAAAATAATGATTAAAACAAACCTTTGCCATAGTTTTGGTCGAAATTAATTAATTTAATAAATTTTAAATAAGTTATGGTTTAAACCAAAACTCATTGAAGAGAAAAGGAAGTTATGAACGCAAATGTGGCCCAAACTCTAACTTCCGATTGAATAACACTTTTATTTTAAACGTCATTTGTTTCCACTCTTTTGGCGCTAAAATACAAAAACATTTGTTTAGATTAGAAAATGTAAACTTATTTAAGTTTATTTCAATTTAATTACGATTTAATTAAAATTTAGTTAAATTTATTTTATAAGTTTTGCCTTAAATTAATTTTTTTGATGAAAATGTCTGACGACTCCTTTGCTTTTGATGACTCTTTTAATGTAAAATCATTTTTAAGGTTTATTTAATCGGTTAATGGATTTGTTTATTGATTTATAGGAGATTTTGAGTCAACAGGTCTTAAATACCGAAACTCTTCTTCAAAATAAAGATATTTTCGATAAATTGTTTTCAAACGATTTCGAAAACAACGATGTTTTGCTTGATTTGTCAATAAATGAAAGTTTACCACAAATTATCTTAAAATTCGAGAATTACTGCAATATTGACAACAATTCTACTGATTCTTACTTTCAATACATTTTGGGATTAACTAATTTAATGCAAAAGTTGTCCCAAATTGAAGATAAAATTATTGAGTTATGGATCTCTTCTTCAAAACAGAGCGAAAACTGTATTTTGTCGACAGTTTTTAAGTTTTTGCCGAATTGTTTAACAAAAGTTTGTGAACCAAAAGCTATCGATTTATCAAAATTTCATAAAAATTTGTAAGTTTTTATTGTTTTAAATATTAAACTCTATTTATGTTATTTTCCAGAAGAATGAGTTTCTATGAGTCGATAGCATTCAATATCTGTCAATTGATGGCAACTCTCGATAGACAACACTTTCATTCTGTGGAAGTGCTTCTTATAAGACAATTACTATCAGAAGAAAATGTTTGCACTATTTTGGCCTCAGATATTATCTGTTTTGTTAGTCGAGTCTCTAAATTACCCCTTTCTTATCAATTTTGTTCTCTTTTGATGACAATATCTTCTGATATAAATGATTCAAAATTATCGAATATTATGTCAGTTATCAATCGATTGATACCATTTCTCAAAGACATTGAATTGGAATATTTGCTCAAAGATTACGATTTATTGACTTATTCTAAAGTTTGGAGAATTCCTAACATTTTTACTGTTTTATCGACTCAACAAATCAAAGATTGTTTTAATAAAATCAATACTTTTATAGAAAATGGAAACCCTTTAACCAAATATAATATTAATATTTTGAAATATCTTTTAATGACTAATGAATTGGACTCTAATTCTCTCAATTATTGTTTCGAATTATTTTGGAAAAACTTCATAATTCTGAACGAACCCAACCTTTACATCGACTTCATTGAAATAATGTCTGTTTTATTACCCAATCGTTTGGAATATATTTTTGTTGAAAAAATCTTCAAAAAGTTTTATCATATTTTCGATTCGACGAAACAAAACAACAAAATTGCTTTTAATTTTGATTTTACTGAAAAAGTTTTCAATTTCTTTATTCGTTTAACATTTAATGAAACTTCTCCTGAAATTAAAGAAAAGATTATTCAAATGATCAGTACTTATATTCTCTTCGTTTATAAAAATTGTGATAACTTTCATACAAAATATTTGGTCTTCAAAACTCTTGAAGTAATTTGTTTGAAGTCTTCAGTTATTTCTGTGGTTGACTTCTGTTGTAAAGATCAAGACTTTAAAGAAGAGTTTGTGATATATCTTCAGAAAATCAAAGTAATGTTAAAATATTGATAAAAATTTATTTTAAAATTTATAAATTAATTACAGATAAGTCAAGAAATGAATGAATCCAATAAAGTATATTATTTACAACATTTGGAAACAAATCTTAGAAATCAAGAAATTAAAAGCAATGAAATGATGATTGAAGAAAATGGAAGTCAATCCTCTCATAAAATCATTTCTGAAGATTTTACTCAAAATCAAAGCAATTATGAAGAAATTGACGGATATATTGATTCGATTCGGAATAATTTGCATTATTTAAAACAAAGACGAACTGATCTTAATTTGACTCAAAAAAGTAATTTGTTGTCACTTTTAACTGATTTCACTGAATTCAGTAGAGTTTTGAAATTAAACATTTAAAAGAGTTAAACATTAGTCGTCGTCATCTTCTGTTCTAAGGCTTCCGAATACTTCTCGCGGAACCATTTTTTGTTGAATTTCTGTAACGAAAGAATTATTTTAATTAAAATCTAAACTCATAACTGTTACAAACGTTTATCTTTTGTAGTTTTTTCTTCCTCTTCGTCGGCCTCTTCTTCGTCGTCATCATTGATGTCGATTTCATCTGGATTTGCAGTTCGGGGTAAAGTATCCATTTTGTCTTCAGTTGTCTTAGTGTTGGATTTGACGAATAGAACCGAACTTTTTTGAGTGACAGACGTTATATTCGTTGACTCATTTATATTATTTGCATTAATTTCTAATTCAGTCATTTTATTGGTTTCGTTTTGTTCGGTTGCATTGACTGCAGCCATCATTTGAGCGGTCATGAAATTGACCTGAGTGTTAAAAGTGGCCGCCACTGACCTCTTGATTCTTAACATTTCTCTAATGGTATCTTCATTTCCGTGTTTTATTTCAAATTCTTTCCAAGTATTCCAAAAGTGATGTGTAGTTCTGGGGTCACACATTTGACTGCAATGAGCATATATAGCCCGGGCCCTATCAATTTCCCCTAATTTGCGCTCTAATTCTGCAAATCTGATACACATTTCCTGTGCCTGACTATCATTAAGCATTTCAATAGCCTTTTCATATATTTGTCGCGTATGAGTGACTCCAAACATTTCGGCCGCTTTTCTTATAAAAATGTTATACATTTCAAAACGTTCTTCGGGTAAAACCGATTGAATGGATCGCTCGTAAATACTCATCGCATGTTTTGCTAAACCAAAGTCTTCTTCGCATTTGGCGTATAATAAAAAGAAATTTTTGGCAAATTTTGGGGGACAACCACTCAAACACTGCTCAAAGAGGTCTCTAATTCTTTCCAATTTATTACCCTTGTATCTTTTAAGGAATTTTGTCAAATATGTGTTCCAAATATCATAAACATTAGGCCAACGGAAGAGAGAAATTCCCTTTTCATAAGCTTTGAACGCCTCTTCAAAATAGTTCTGTTCTTCAAGAAATAGACTGTAATTAATGATAATCTGTGGGGTCGCGATTCGAAGTTCAATAATTCTATCGTAAACTGATTTCGTTGTTTTAAAAGTTCCGAAACTTTCCTCTAAGTCTGCATACATCGACCATATCTTCAAAGACTTATGAACTCTATTCTGAACGCTTTCATTTTGATCATAATATCCTACTTTTTTGTCTGGCGCTGCGGTTGCCCTTTGCATTAGATCCAGAGCTTCCCTACAATTATTGTGTCTTAACTCCATTTCAGTCCATTCACACCAAATGGTCGCTAAATCTTCAACTTTAGTGAATTCAGTCGTAACCGCTTTTTCGAAGATAAGACGCGAGTCTTCGATTTGGTCGTTCTCTTCATAAAACTTCGCGAAATTAACCCAAAGTGTGTGTAGTTTTCCGGTCGCGAGTTTTGGATTCACAGTTTGAACGGATTCAGTATATACTTCGACCACTTGTTCCGGTTTAGATTCTAATAATTTGATTCGTTTGTGCCACTCCTCAACATTGTGTGGGTTTTGTCTGAGAGCCACACTGTTTAACAGAAGAGGTCGTCTTTCTATCAGATCTTCATAACGGGCTAAACGAAGTTCTAAATCGATGTCATCCTCTTCTGAAAGTGAAGTCAATTCCATTTTTGCTTTAATTAGTTGTTCTTCACTCTGAGAGTAAGCGTCAAACACTTGAGAAAAGTCTCTAATTGTGGTAACAGAGAGAATGGCCTCTTCATAGATATCAGTAGCCTTTTCAAAGAGACCACTTCTTGTGTAATATTCTGCTAAACTGATCCAAAGCATTCCCTGTTGATCACTATATCTTTTAATGCCTTCGCGAAGAATAGCGTTAACATTAAGTGACTTTACTTTATCCGGATTTCGACAAATAATTTCACTCAATTCTGTCCACAACTGATGTTTTGATTTTCCCTCTTTTGAGATAAAGTCATCCCTATTAACGATTTCGGCTAATTTGAGGGCCGCCTCATCCAAACGTTCCACAGATATCAAGTACTCAACAAAGTCTTCGGACTCTTCAGGATTCAGCTTTAAATAGCGTTTATATACTCTGAGAGCCGTTTCCGGAATGTCGTAAGTTTTGATTAAAGAGAGATAAATGGGCCAAATCCGGTTGTGTTGGGTTATCGGTAATGACTGTAAACACCGATCCAATGTTCGACGCGAACGAGTTATCCGTTTCTCAGTTATTAAAAACTGACAGAACTCTATCCAAATTCGGGGCATTTTATTCATGAAGACTAGCGATCGTTCGAAACAATTATTCACAGCTCTAAACATGGGATCAGTTATTGGTTTGTCTTTTGTTTGACTGACTCTTAGCCGCAAATATCCGATCCATAATTTATAGCTTCCGGGAAGTTCTTTTAGGGCTCTTTCATAGACCATATTCACCACTTCTGGAGATGAATCCCTTTTGTGGTCAATATATCTCAACCAATGCTTAACAGAAAACGGGTTTCGAAGAATATCTTCTTCGAAGGGCAGGTCGTCGTCATTCTGTCCAATAAATAAAACAAATAAATAATATATAAGTAATAAAAGAGTTATATATTACCGGAAGAAAACATTTTCTAATCTCGTCTTCATTTTCTTTATTATCCATTTGTTGTCGTCAATGAAATTGATTTATAAATTGATTATAAAATAATTAAATGAAATAATTGTTTATATTTTAAAACATGAGTTTATATGAAAACTCTTTTGTTGAGACGTTTTCACAACGATTTGCGTTATTTATTGTTGTCTCAAATCACCAGAGGTTTAACAGTGAGACCTCCCGTTTATAACATTAATGTAATCCAAGATTTTTAAACTTCGATTACTTATCAGTAGAGTATCCGTAAATAACTATTGCAACTATTTTAGTGGTTGAAGGTATAAAGAAGCAAGGTTAAATATGTGTCCAGATCACATAATAGGGGTCATTATTTCAATGAGTTTATAGCAACTATTTTAACTATTTTAGTTGTCATTAACTATTTTTCACTATTTATTGGTTTATAATATAAAATTTATGTTATTTTAGGGCAAATTTATAATACAGTCGACGATCATTTGTATGAAGTATGGGTTGTATGTATAAACCATTTCTATGAAGTAATTCTTAAAACCCCAAACCCTTACCATAGACACTAATGTTAAAAGTGGTTCAGTTGTATGAAGTACTGGTTGTATGAACCAACCAATTTTA